>VZTV01033463.1:0-21149 GCA_013400875.1 Anhinga rufa | reverse complement strand
TACCTTTGCAATCTGGTAGTTTTGCTTTACTTCAGCTCCCAGGACAGAAGACTGTGCCAAACTCCATTCTTCACCATTTTGCATCTCTTCAGATGAAGAAGGATTATAGGAAAATATGCAAGAAAGAGGACTCGGGTGCTGCTCAGCAGAATGAGAATGGGAAGGCTTCATGCTCAGATGACACTGAAGTTACAGAATCTGAGGTCACAGTGTCAGATAGGAAACAAGAAGAAAATGAGCTGTCGGTTAACCAGTCAAATAATGTTGAAGAGTCAGCATCTGGCACAGTCGCACCTGATAGAAATTCTACTACATCAGAGATGGTGGAGAAGGACTCAAAGGTGCTAGAGAGTTCTTGTGATGATGGCTGCTCTTCTCAGCATGATGTTTCTGCAGATGTCGTATCATCTGACCATTCATATATCAGTGAGAAGCCAAATGATGAGGAAGAAAAAGGGGCTTCTGAGGAGAAAGAGGATTCTGTCAGTTCTGAAACTGTAGTGGAGGCTGTTTCAGCTAACTCTGAAACTGTTTGTGGGTCATCAGATCAGTCTCTAGTTACTCCTCTGGATAATGCACATTCACAGAGTCTCAAGAATCAGGAGACTGCATGGTTGAAGAACCATGGGAAGGAGCAAATACATGCTGAACAGGAAGAGCATCCAATAAAAGAGCAAGAAGGAGATGCACAGACACAGATGAAGGAGGACAACAAGACAAGTTCTGGGCAGTCGCAGAGTCAACAAAAGCAAGATACACAGCTGGAGAACAAGAAGGAACAGAGAGGGACTGAACCGTCTCAGAACAAACAATGCCAGGGTGATGCCGTGCAGCCAGATACGGAAAGGAAGGACAACAAGGGCTCTACAGAAGCAGAAAGCATAAGAGAGAAAAAAGGAAGTAAGTCTGAAATCAGTTCTGCAAAAGAGCAGGATAATGCTTCAGGGGAAGAGCATACAGTCAATCCTGAGGAAGGCAAAGCAAATGTAGCTAGGCAGGAAGGCACTAACAACAAAGAACAAGATGCTTTTGATTCTCAGGAAGAAATGAAAACAGGTCACGATATTGTAACACATGTCAACAGTTCTTGGAGCAAAATATCTAGCATTGTACCTGCTTTAGAAAATAAAAGCGAGGCGGATAACAAAGCCGATACATCTGAGAAAAGTGACTTTCTGACACCAGAACAGAGGGCGCAGGAAGCCAGGCATCACAAAAAGGGTTACATGCCCACTATTGACATAACTGCTGATGATATGGAAGAGGAAGAAGAGGAAGATGATGATGAGGATGAAGAGGATGAAAAAACTGATGATTCTGCTGATGAGATGTTGGATGGTGCTTCTGACTTCCCAAGTGAAGAGGAAGTAGATGTTGAAAAAGTGGTAAGCGTTTAACTCTTTATGAAGGGATATATATTTTTTTAATTGACCAACTAACGTGTCACAACCCATGGATTTGAAAGACGCAGTATGATGTTTGTCTTCTGGACTTCAGTTTCTTTAGAAAGTCTAGATCAGAATTCCAAGTGGAAATGTCTCTTTTTATTTCTTTTATTTCTTCTTAGTTGTATGCTTTTTTTTATAGGTAGCATTGTAGTGTCCTTGTAATATGACTTACGATCCTAAAATGTAGTAGCCAACCTAATATTTCTGTTATTTTAAGCTGTTATCTTCTTAATTTTTGTAGCCCTTAGTTAACATTTATTTCTGGAAGGAATGTTTTGAGTCTCTCCTTAAATTCCTCTCAAAATTTAGTAATACATTTAAGTAGTGTGTGAAAGCTGTCATTCCATATTTGATAGAAAACAAATTGCTCCAGAAGGCGCAGAATAAGGGTAAAACAGTGTTTAGTATAGTTAAGTTATGTTTAGATTTTAACGCTCATAGAATTTCCATCAAATTTCACCCCAAAATTAAAAGAAAACAATCCCACGTTTAACTCCTTGATGTACTTTTTAAAAGTATGTGACTTGAGAAACAGTGCGTTGTTACTTCAAATTTATGAAGTTGTGGTTTTGCAAGTCAAATCAAATGAACATAAGAAATAAGGTAGCCATTTCTTGGGATGAGATAAAAGTGGAATGAGAAAGGTTAAACTGGAGAAGAATTGAAGAACAAACAAATCAACAACAGGAAGGATAATGTTAGTGTCTTCAGGAATTTGAAAGTTATCTAGTTCTTCTAGGCCTTCTGTGTTAATGGAGTCCTCTCACAGTTGAAAACCAAATTAGACTTCTTTTTCTTCTAACCACATCCAGAGTAACTCAGTTAAGTCAGCAACTCTGGCTTTTAGAGAATCTATTTAACTTCCAGAAAAATCAGCTAATCAGTTCATATTCCCAGGCATGGGAATCAATTCATGTTCCCAGGCAAGATGATAGCATCTCAGCTGCATGAAGGTGAGGAGACTGAGAGCAGATGTGATTTTTGGAAGTGCTTTCAAGCTGAAAACTGAGCTGTTGCTGTCTTGTCTTGAGTTGGATGGCGACAGTTTGATAACTCCTGTATCCTTCAATAACTTCAGCAGAGTTGTTACCAAGTTTCGAGAACCATGGTTAATTTGTGCCTGATGCCCGATAATCTTCCCAGACAAAGTAGTCTTAGGAATCTGTCAGTAAGCCAATAGGTCATGGAGTAGCATCTTCAAAACATGAGCCCTGTTAACAGGCATTTTCTTTTGTCCTGCAAAAGGATGATGAAACGAAGAAATAATTATCAGAGATTATAAGAAATGTTTGTTTTGGAAGAAACTTACTGTGCAGGTTCTGAGTAATGTGGTTTGGTAATCCATATAAGGGTATGTCTTCACCAGAAGCTCACACAAACATGAGTAAGCTAGCTTTGGTTCTAGAGCAGTAAAGCCAAGGGATGAGATCTCAGGACTGTAAAAACCTGGCTGGAATTTGGGTGAGTTCTTGGTTTGTTGGTCTGTGCTGCCTTCAAGTTAAGTTAGCATGTCAATGCCTAATGGAGAATTCAGTTTTAAATCTAAATATGTACGTGTCTGTTGCTTCTCACTGGGATGTACTCTCTTACCAGAGTAGTGCTTACGAGACAGGCTGCACCAGTGTTGTTTGTCAGACTGGATGAAGTCAGGCCATATAAACAGACTGCTAGGGGATGTTTATCTGTTTCATTAAGCTAGTGGAAACATAGAAGTAAAGCGTACACACAAGTCCACTAATACTTCTATTTAGTGGAAATACTGATGGCAGCTCTTTTACTACTTGTTTGGAATATGGACTGGTTTTAGTTACTCAGGAAAGAGCCATTAAAACCCACAGAAAACTCCAGTGAGAGTCAGGATGATTGCTACTCACCTGTAGTAGCTATTACTGTTTCTTTTTAGTACATTTCCCCACGCTTGTTCTCACTGGAGTAATGACTTCATTGTTCTTAATTTTGCATACCGATACTCTTCAGATGACCTTCTTACCTTGTGCTAACTTTGTGTCCTAAAGAGACTCTTGTACGCTCCTCCTCTACTCAACATAAAAGAGAGAAGCTTCCTGAGATGGTATCTTTGCCCTTTTGCATTTCCTACCCTGAATTGCGTCCAGAGAAGCTTAGGAGGGTTGATCGTCTTGGGTTTGGTGAAATGAATAAAACCTGAGAATATCTATATAAGCAAACTAATCAGTATCAGGACCTGGTGTCTGAAGAAATTCAAGTGCGATGGTCTGGGACATGATGTTAAACCCTTGATCTCCAAGGAATGGTGATTGTGCACAAAATTGTTGTTGAGAATGATTGCTTGGCCTGGGCTAGGTCACGGACTGTGTCTGTGAATTGCTCACGTGAGTGCTTGTTGGCTTAAGCCAAAACCATGCCAGGTTCTAGTATTTTAATGCTACAGATAGAGTCCCATGGCCCCGTTTAACTTACTAGCCTAAACACAGCTTCTGGGTCTGGCAAGTTATTTTATTTTAAATGTTGTCAAAGTGTGTTTTTCAATCATTCTTCTGAGCTGAAGATTAAAATGATACGGAACTATTATGAATTATTATAACATTGTAAGTTTAATAAAAAGTGCAAGTGACATTTTGTGGACGATTTAAGTTCTAACAATCTCTTGCATGTTCTGAGCTTTTGGTACAGACCATGGGTGAAAGCTGCAGACATCGTAGCATAGAAGGCGGATCCAGAAATGAGGTTTTTGCTTGGGTAATGTCTAACGGCATCCGTTGTCACCCACCCTCCTTCGTTCTCAGCACTGTCACTGAGGACCCTCTGCCATCGGGCACTTGCCCCTTCAGGAACCAGCAGTAGGGGTGTAGGCTGCCAGGAACAGACAGATAAAAGTAAGAGGAGGGTGCTCAGAAACGGGTGTTGAAGTGCAGAGAGGGAAAAGTGCTGACGTTTCTGTAGCAGCTCTGGAACTTCTGCTGTACTGCGGGATTGCTCCTCTTGTGTCTCCATTCCTTAAGGTATTTTATTCTTAAAAGCTTAAAGGCATTTAGAAGTTTTGTAACTACAGGACCTGTGGAAAGACTGATGCTAGAAAAGTAGGGCTTCCACAAGCATTTTAAGTGTTGCACCCCAGCAGGAAGTCATGCTAGGCTATGAACAGGGTTCAGCCTACCAAGGGTTGGCAGTACTTACGTAGGAATAGCTGTTCGTGTGGCAGAGCTTCAGTGGACTTATTCTGATGATCTTCTCGATTGTGATGTTTTTTCCTATTGTTAGGAATTCAGAGGTAGCGAGGAAAGATTTACCACCCTGAAGCATTTTCCCCTTTGTTGTTAGATGTAAGAATGGAAAAAGTAATGTTTTTTCTGTTTCACATACGTCCACGTTCAGGATTTGTAAACTTCGAGATGTGAAATTCTTGTGGTGGGCAGTGGAGACTTTTTACTTCTATTATTTCCCCTGTCTTTCATGAAAAAGATGCCATGTCTCAGGATTTGAGTTCCATTTTTCTAGAATGATAGCACGTAGAAAGTTCCACCGTGAGAACAGCTGTAGCTGGATGCTAACTGCCAACCCTTCGGTAAGCCCAGTGTAACTTCTCAGCACTCAAAAGCTTTACCATAATAGTGTTTCCACAGCAAGCGAAGTTCCTGTTTTTTTCCCCCCCCCCTCACTCTCTGTTTTGTAGCATCTTTTGAACTACCCCGCACGTCCCCTTTCCCTGCACTGTAATGATGTCCAAATGTAGTTTAGACAAGGCAGTCCTGCTCGCTGAAGAAAAACAGTACGCATCTCTTGCATGTGGAATCACAGCAATGATACTGTCTAAAATGGAAAGGCTAGAGAAAATATCAGGAGGCTTCCAGCGTCAAGGAGGCTTTATGGATGACCCAGGAGAGCAGGCAAGAATGAGAAGTGCTCTCTGTGTATAATGAAATACAACTGTGTTGTCATAAAATGTGACCTGTTAAAGTCACGTAACCCTGTACCTCTCACACCTGTAGTATTTTCAACATAATGGCACGTATTTATTCAGTAGTTCTGTAATTTAAATAGCATCTTTGTTGAATAATTTTTGTTAAGTCAGGTTTTTTTCCTCTGGCTTTATGATGCTTTTCCTTCTCTCATCAGGCCCTGGGGAGGATTAGAAAAAGGCTGTGGAAGCAGCAATGCTACGTGTTTACATCACCTGTTGTAGCTTAACAGAAGGGCTGCGTCTGGGGAGATGGTGTAATTTCAATATCTTCCAACTTCTTTTTTTTTCCCCGCTTTCCCTTCCCTCCGCCCTTACCAGTTAGGAGACTTCAGTTTCAGATACAAGCTTATGTTCTTCTCCTCAGCTGAGGAATTCTGGGAATTTCAGCACTCTGGGTCCTCTAGTACATCCTCTAGTTCACTCTGTGAACCCTGGCATAGCAGTTAAGGACTTTGAGAGCGTTTGGAAATCTTCAGTTGTGTTTTTGATTTTCCTGCCTCTCTGTGACCTTGTGCAAATGGGTCAGTCTCTGCTTTTCAATGGGGAAGCTACAGAATTGACTTAAAGGCAACTTGGATGCATCTGTTGTCTTAAGAACAAAATGACTTGATAAAAAACATGTGTCCGGAAAGTCGCTCCTGTTCATTAAAACTGGATCTTAACAAAGTCTGTAGCAAGTAAAGCAGGTGTGAGGAGGGGCTGTTGAAAAATTGCTGGCTGTTTGCGTGAGTCATGCTCCTCAAGTGAGATTTTATATAGTAGAACTTACAGAAAGTTTCTGTAAGCATATAGAGCCGCTCAACAGACGTGAAACAAGTTGCATGCTGTTCACAGGCAGTGTTACACCTATGCTGACATGCAATGTAGTCCTAACTCAGTCACACTTCCAGTAGCCCCTGCGTATGTGTCCTGGATCCAGCCTGCAGGCAGTACTTGACTGGACCTCAGCAAGGTCCCAGGGACGTGGTGCCTCCTGCTTTCGCTCTCCTGCTGCCTTGGGGAGCGGCGGTGACACGCAGCTCCTGACCAGCCTGTCGAAGTTCAAAGTCACGCACGGCTTCCGTGGTAAAGACAGTTCATTTTGTCTGTGCTCCACCTCGTCCCAGTGCTAATGAACCTTGCTTTGTGGGAGAATATATACAAGATGCAAGAACTCGGGATTTTATGGGCTTCCGTGCACAGAGGGAAAGAGTACTTCCTTACGTTCCTGCCAGTGCCATACTTTCAAAGTCAGATGGGAATTTGTTTTACCTCCATGCTGCTCTTTATATTCATAACAAGAACTGTCATGGCATAATACAGATTCGTAGCTGCTCTGAAGGAAAGCTGCAAGGCACCCTAGAAGTCCGTAGCAGTAGAATAACTTATCTCCTTTCCAAATACAGAACTCGCCAGAGATCCAAGCTGCTTTCCTGGGCCAAGAAGAACAGTGTCTTTAAAGTCAGCACGTGTTAAAAATATCTTTGAAAGAAAGAGTGAGATTGTTCTCTAAGGCTAGTAATTTCTCATCTAAGGTCGCTCTCCTTGCTCTTCTCTGCCTTTTTTTCAAAAGACACAACCTTTTACAAGCATAGAAATAGTAGGTGGCACGGGAGTGTGCGTAGCAGGTAACACGGGAGCGTGCAGAGCAACTTGTAGAAGTTGTTCAGATCTAGCAGCTATAGCTGGTAACCTGAGCATCGCTTCTCTTTGTTTCAGCAGTAATACCTCGATACTTCAGAGCACAGAAAGGTGTCAGCTTATCTGCCAGTGAGTAGTTTAGAAGTTTATACCTCTTTCTACACAGAGTTTATACTATCAACACTTGGTAGGACCCCTCATGACGTGAGTGGAAGGTGATGGAAGACTTGGGGATATTTGAGAGTGGTTTTACGGGGGGAGGGTGCTGCATGGTTTCAGTCTTCTTAAAAGACTGGAAGATTCTACAGGCAGTATTGTGTGTGTGTATGTAGACAACAAAATATATGTACTATATACACATACTTTTTTATATATATATGCCCTTTTTCATATATATATATACGCACATACACTCACTGTATACTTTACTAAAGGCTACATTGCTACAAAATGTACATTGCTATACTTTACAAAGGTTATACCCTAGTGTAGCCTTCAGTAAAGGAGGGCAAGCTTGCTTAATTTCTCATACTGATTCTGTTTTCAGTTCTCTGTGGCCTCGATCCCACAGCCATGGGAGGTGATGTGTTACACAAGGTTTAAGAAATACTGATAATTTTAAGTGGCAGCATGATTGACAGCGGTGGTCACTCTGTGGTGTCGGTAACTACGGTGGCAATTCTTAATGTTGTTTGAATTTACGTAGCCCTGCTGCGAGTTGTGGGTTTCGAGATTCTGTTTTCCTTCTTTTTTTTGTTTAGAAAAGGTGTTTAGTCAGTATGAAGAAGCCAAATACTATATCGAACGTGAGGTTATTAGAGATCCTGCTTCTCTGTCAAAAAGGAAATTATCAGCTAAGATTTACTGCCTGGTTATACATTGAGTCCCTTTAAACTGATACACCTGCAAATTTCACAGGCATAAATTTCATGATTGATTGGAAATGTGTATCCTTAACCACATTTTAGTTCTGCTTGTGTGGCAATGTAAGCTCCTCCTGTTTGGTTTTGTTTTAGTGCTGTATATAGCCTGATCTGTGGTCGGCTGAGTAAGTGCGACACTTTCTCCCTTCTAATCAGAGTTTCTTAAAACAGCCATGTGAGTTGCAGGTAACTTTAAATAATCAGTACCATGAAAAGCATTTATTGGAGGCCACTTGTTGATCCAGTATTGCACGTTGCTATATTTTTTTTTTTTCCTGTTCTGCACGTAGTGGTTTTTTGTGATTAACTGTTTGCATCAATTTCAGGTAAGTATTCAGTTCAGAGAAGAAGGAGATGGCAGCTCCTCAGAAAGAAAGAAAAGAAGGACAAAGAGAAGGAAGGAAAGACAGAAGAGAAGAATAGGAGGAGGACAAGATTGGGTTAGTTCAGGGAATTGGGTGAAATAGAGTACAGAACGGAAGCATAATTACATTTTCTTACTTAAGGAGGAGAAAGATTTCTGCGTTCTGTAAGCAGACCAAAGATTATAATATAAAAAAAATCAATAAAAACTGTAATACAAGAAATTGCTTGAATAAGGCTTGTTTTGTTTGCGGGGGGAGGGGATCAGCTGGTACTACAAATGGCCACGAGGTTGATATTTAACTCTTGTAGTTGCTACAGCACTTCAGTTGTTCTCTATCTCTGTTTTCACAGATGGTAGCAAGTGTTCTTGGTCAGGCAAGCATGGAGAAAAAGTACTCTTCAGATAAATATTTAAAATAATTATTGGGCAGCATTTTGGAAAGAGCCAAAACCATACTCTTCATGTAAGCAGTTTACTGTATGTCCCAAAGAAGCCTGGTTGTATGATGTTCTGACTGTTGCTATCTTAGGTACGAGAGACCATTACCAAGGTGATAGCTATTGCAACTCGTGTCCAAAAAAAATGTTAGTTAGCAAGAGCCTACAGTGGTAGGTCATGAAGGCAGTTGAATCGTATTTGAAAATGGAGGCAGGACAGCTCTGCCCCGTGAAAGCTTTTTGTCTCACCCATAGTAAAAGCATAAATGACAGAGGTGGGTTTTGCCCTTACCAAAATCCGTTTTGCAGAGCTGCTAGTGGGAGGAATTCCTTGAGGTGACAGTTAAAATAACCACCTGCTTAGCACTGTTTATTGGCCAGCATAGCCGGAGATGTTGATTCTTTAATGGTTCTTAATGTTCTAATGTAATCTCTTTTGAGACTGAAGTGAAACTGTTTTGGCCTGAGCTCTATTGCTAAGTAGATACTCATTTTAAAAAACAAAACAAAAACTGTTCCAGGATGCGTGTGAATACAGTGAGGATGACGAGCAGGTGGACATTGAGACCGTGGAGGAGCTTTCAGAGAAGATTAACATTGCCCGTCTGAAGGCCACAGCTGCTAATATCCGACCTTCCAAACAGAAGTAAGCATCCTTGGAGAGCACTACAGTTTTGTATTTTATTGATTAGCTGGCGTTGAATGAACCCATTAAACAACAGGTTTAATGCGATGGTAAGATAAAGCAAGGCTTGTGTCAGGTCTTCCTGAGCACTGGTACTTCCCAGTGTCTGTGAGGACGGGGCTGTCAGAACTAAGAGTAGATTCAAGGTGTCTTAGCCTTTTTTTTTTTTTGGTTCCCCTCTCTAATTAATTTGTTCATGGGGATATGTGTATCTTGCAATGTAAAATGATTACGAGCGAATCTCCTCCTTCCCTGCAAACGGAACGTGAGCAGGGACACCTTGGTTTTAAATGTGATTTGCAAGCTTTGTTTGTTCTTGCTGGTGGACTTGTCATTTTTAGGCAGGAGCAGTCCTTGGCTTAATCCCCGATTCTGTAAATGAAAGCTTTGTCTTTGGGACCATTGCCCCAGCGAAGAAAGTATTTTCTTATTTCCATATAGTCTGCCACGGTTGGATAGCTTGGCTTTTTTTTTTGTTGTTCTGTTTTTGTCTGTGTTTTTGTTATTGTTGCTGCCCTTGCATTTATAATGACAAAACGCAAAGTAAAGACGCGGCTTACTTGAGGTATGTAAAGATGGTTGTGGCTGTTTCTCGGTTGCACCAAACGAGAATGGGGAACGTCGCATCC
The DNA here is from genome assembly GCA_013400875.1 of Anhinga rufa. Taxonomy (NCBI): domain Eukaryota; kingdom Metazoa; phylum Chordata; class Aves; order Suliformes; family Anhingidae; genus Anhinga; species Anhinga rufa. The sequence continues at coordinate 11,100 of VZTV01033463.1, read as the reverse complement.
TTAGTTCTTTTTGTTTGAAGAATTTTTTGTAGAAATGTTGAAAAATCGGTTTGGTGATATTAAATATCTCCCAGATAGTTCCTATTTTTTTTTTCCTTTCAAAGATACAGCTCAACTTTTATCCTTAGATGGCGACGTAGCTAAAAATTGTGAAAATCTTTCAGCGAGAGAGAAAAACAGATGTCATGTTTTGTAAAAAATAATTCTTTCAAATGTGTATTATTCTTTGTTTTCTCGAAACTCCTGAGATATGAGGAAGCTGTTATTATATATTAGGATAGTCATAAATGTGCGGATTTTGGTTGGTTGTTCTTGGTGGGGGAGGGATTGCTCTGCCATCTGTATTGAATCTGTGTTTTTCAAAAAAAGAACCAAAACATAATTAAAAAACAAAAACAAAAACAAAAACCAAACCAAAAACTTTCTGCAGCTAACAGTCACGGGCTGAATTTATTCTCCTTGGCTTATAGTGAAATAGTCTGTCTTTTGCACTATGGGATAATATTACAGCTTTCAGAACAGCTGATTTTTTTTTCCAGGATGATGGCATTGGAGATAAGAGTTCACTTTCTTGAGAAAGCTGAACAGTATCCTGCTTTCATGTAGTTTTACAAGGAAGAGTTAATTTCAAGGGATAAAAATGAGTAATTCTAGGCTGTTGGAATGTAGTTAATGAGGGTAGAGTGCATGAGATGAGTAGTGTTGGGAAAAACTTTTTACCTTTCTTCCAGATACCATGCTCGTAATTCTTCGGATGAAAAATTATCAGAAAAACCTACGAAGGTATATGTTTGCTCTCCTCTTTCCTTTTGGTATCACACCTCCATTTTAAAGATAAACTTCATCTCAAGTGCAACTCTTAATGCGATTTATCTACCTTCCATATATTTATGATGAAATGCAAGAAACCAAATGCGTATATGGGGGGAAGGGGCTCAGTCCAAATCTCATTAAAGAAAAAGGACATCAGTGGGTTTCCGATTCAGCTTTATGTACGGGAGGAATATCTGCCTTTTATTTATTAGTACGTTTGCTTAGGTTTTTGTGTTCTTGGCATAAATAATTTTTACAGCACGTGTAATGAACAACCGAGAAATGTGTCCACGTGTCAAAGAAGACGCTATGTAGCATTACGTAGGCACAGCGCTGGGCGAAGGATCTCTGAAAACAGTAGTTTAATGCTACATATTTAGGCAAGTTAAATATAACGCAGAATCCTTTCAAACCAAAACTCACTGCAGTCCTTCTGAAGCTTCCGCTGTATTTTAGGGTGGCTTTGAAGCCAGTTTTGCTAACTGTCCATCATAACTACCTGCGATGTACTCGATGTCAGGTCTAGAGCTACCTGCTGGGGTGGGGCGGGGCTTTGAAGCGGGGTGTGAGCCTGGTGGATGTCTTACACATTGGCGCAGACTGGTATGTACGCTTTTGCCTGAGGTGGAGATGGGCTCCAGGGTGCTCTGCCTGCCTCGCTTTCTCCACGTATTCTTCTCTTTGCCCTTGAAGTTACGGCGTGAGGCCCTTCCTTGAAAGGAACCCATTGCCCAACACATGAGCAGATGCGGCGGCAGCCTTACTGTGCTCAGTCTGCCTGTGGGGGCAAAATGGATGGTCAAGAGCCAGGTTTAAGGAGACAGCCTTCAGGTTCCTCCTAAGGCCAGCAGGCTCAGAAATAGTATCACTGGACCTGAGGGGTCTCTCTGCCGTTCACTGGGGTTCGGAGCAGACCTAAAATGATGTAAAAACTGTGTTAATACTACTTTTTAAGTATTACTTCATCATGAAATAAATAGCATAACTGTACAAAACCTGTAAGAGTAATGATGAAATAACAAACCTTCAAATCTGCAGAGATTAGTAATTATGCTTATTGCCTGTCCAGCTTTTTGAAAACTTAAGCAAATTTAAAATCAGAGCCTGTCTTTGACGCTTTCTCTTCCTTAGTAGATGTCTGAGGTGATAAGTTTCAGTGCTGCCTTTCACGCTCGTACCTACGACGTCGCTTGGCCCCAACCCATATATACCCATGAAACAAACCAGAAATCAAACTAGTTTGACTCCAGGGGAAAATTCAAGCGTCCTATATTTGATGCAGTTGTCTCATTCGTTAATAGACCTTTTTGACAAGCAAACGGCAACAAAAAATTTGGCTCAAACATGCGTGATTTTGCTGTAATCCTGTGGCTTACCTAAGTAGCCTTGTATGGCAAAAAATGAAAGCTTATGACTAGAAGCGACTGCTCATGATCTTTTCCTTTAGGGTTGGTGTGATTATGTTGGTTATTTCTTGTTGGTCAGCATTTCATGCTTATTGCGTGTGCTTCTGACACTGAACTTTCATGAAGACATAATGGCAGAACAGCATGGCATGAAATCTTCAGGTGTCTGTAGAAACCTTGTAAATCAGGCATGCCTTTGAAGATTGTTTGCCATTAATTACCTTTTTTATTTAAAGTGGTCAATATGGTTACTTCTCCAGCAGAAACCTCAATTCTGGAACAGAAAGCTGAAGACTGAGGCAGAAGCCTTTGCTCATTACCGCCAGACGCACACAGCGAACGAACGCCGGCGACGTAACGAAATGAGAGATCTCTTTGAAAAGTTGAAGAGAACTCTGGGATTACACAACCTTCCCAAGGTCTCCAAATGCTACATTCTCAAGCAAGTAAGTATTTTGAAGCTTAAGTGAGGAGGGGAATAATTTTGTCTGGACAGAGTAATTAAGCTAGCGTGAACTCTTGAGTGAGTCCCAGTGATGCTGTGACTAGAGAGCTTCTGTCACCTTCAGGGACTCTCTAGAATAAAACGATATCTGAAAGAATCTGTACTCCTAAAAGCTTAATCTTGATGACAGAGATGCATGTTTTCAGATTAGCCCTCTCCTCGTTGTATTCTTTGTGAATTTAGCCATGGAAGGCTATGTCTTAGTTCCTTAGTGGTTTGCTGTGTACATCAGGCAGTTTTGAAATACATCGAAGACTTCCTTTTTTAATGCAGGAGCAGGTAGCATTTCATTAAATATTATACTGACATGAAAACCTTTAATTGTAAAGATGTAAATGACAGGAAACAAAACATAAGCTGTAGATACCTAATTATGCTTATCAGCTGTGCCTTGAAATTGTGGGGTAGAAGTTGGGGTTTTTTTCTTTAAAATAGCTGAACTTTGGAGCAAGGCTGAACAAGATGTTCATCACTTTTCAGCTTGCATTTAGGGAAAGCTGGCCTTACGTGGTACTTCACATGCTTCCTCTGAGTCCTAGTTTCTCAAGAAGCTGAAAACGCCTAAATAAATTCTGTAAAGATTTCTGGGAAGGAAAATTATTTTATTAACTTGTCTGTCGTTAGTTTATAAATCAGTTCCCTGACACTTTTCTAGGCCTATGAAGAAATCCAAGGATTGACTGATCAGGCAGACAAACTTATTGGACAGAAGAACTTACTGACACGCAAACAGGATGTTTTGATTCGAAAAGTATCCACGCTTTCAGGTGAGACTGTTTTTGCATACAGACTAGCTGGACTAATGAAAGAAAAGGCTTTTAAGAACAGGAGTGAGTGGAGTAATCCTCTGTGGATGCGGGTGAGTCAGTGGTTCACATATAATTTAGACTCTTGACGCGAAAGACCTGCTAAGCTCTGACTCAGCGATACACTCATGATGCTGATAAGAACCGCTTTTGTTTTCCTTCCTGCCTAAAGGAAGTGCGGAATGATCTCTGTGCTGCAAGCCACAGGCTTGGGTTCCTGAGTGTTGGGTATTCATTGGTGGTGGGGGGGACGTCGCCTCATTCTGTCATGGCTCATTTCCTGAAAGGGCTTTTCTGCTCCGTGCTTGACAAGCATACGCAGCTGTCTTTGATCAGTACCAAAACCTCCAACTCCTTTGGTCAACAACTAGTGCTAGAGTGTCTAGAAGAAGGCAGCTCTGTCCATCGAACAAAAATGTAGTGGATTCTGAGCTGCTACTCATCTAGGCATTTCAAGACAAAACCACGTTGTATTTATTCATAGAATCATTAAGGTTGGAAAAGACCTCTAAGATCATCAAGTCCAACCGTATTGTGTCTTTCTGCCTTACTTGGAAGTGTAGGGAAGCTGTGACACCTGTTCAGCCAGTGCTAAAATGTGTGTGAGCAAACAAAACATTGAATTTATTCTTGTAATCTTCTTCCTGCCTGGGAACAAAAGCAGGAAACTACCTGTAAAGTAGAAATGAAAGGTTCTTGAACCTTGTGTATTTCTGTGAATCAGTTTATGTATATTTGAGGAACTTGTTAAAAAAAAAAATATTAAAAAGTGTTTTCGTGAACCTGTTTCTTAATCCAGAAGTGTATGATAGGCCTTTTGGGAAGGGAATGAAAGCAAATAACTTCACCAAGTAGCTTTCTGATCTTTTGCATTCCTAGCGAAGTACCTCAAAACTGACGAGGAAAAAAATCCTCTCTCAGGAGAGTCAGTTAAATATAGACTTAGTTAAAGATAGACCATGATGTTAGAACATAAATACTAAGCAGGAAACAAGCCAGTATAGTTATTTCAACTTTGATCATATTAAAATTGTGTGCAGCTGCAGAAAACGAATTACTTACAAAATCTTTGTGTTTAAGGTTACATTCTCATGTCAACGGTAAACTGGATGTGGGTTTACCTCGAAATGTCATTTGAGTAACAGGGTCCATTAGTCGGAGAAATTTCGTACCAGCAGAGGTAACGCTTTGCCTGGTAGTTGTACGTTTATCGTTAGGAGAGATGTTTTTGTCACGGCTGTGGATATTTTCAACTGGTACTTGTTCAGCAAGAGCTAGTGCTTGTCCAAGCTGATTTCTGCTCATCAAAGTTGCAGATAAATTCTAAAACATATGGATGTTTCTGAAGGGGAAAAAAATTGGAATAAATAAGTTATTACTTCCCTCTGGTATTAAGTATGCTATTGACTCGGTGGGGGTGGTGGTTATCTGTTGTACGGAAGCTGAATACTGTCAACGCAGTAGATTTTTATTTCTGTCTTCAGCTCTTTATTTTTGGAGAGAGTTTGAATGTGAGTTGACTCTGTTAAAATTTTTCTGCAGGGAAGACAGAAGAGGTTGTCCTGAAGAAGCTAGAATACATTTATGCCAAACAAAAAGCAGTAGAAGCACAAAAAAAGAAGAAACAAGCTGAGCCAGAGGAATCTGTTGTAACCTCAACTGCTAGCACGCAGCAGGAAGGACCTTCTGCTCCCACCAGAGAGCTGGCCCAGATGGCTATGACAAACAGAAGAGGCAAACCATTGATACTTGCCAGAAAAGGAGGCCGTGCCACAGGTGGGCTAGAAGTGATGCTCGTTTTGCATAAAGGGGAGACAGACGCTGAAGCAGCACCCCATGGGAGGGCAAAATGCTACAGGCAACTTCTAGCTTGAAGCAAAAATAAATACAGGACCAGGGAGTGTCCGTCCAGTAGGCGTGGAAACCGTTTGTTTTCAGTAAGTGTGAGACCAGCAGTACTGAGGTCTTCAGATGAACGTGACTTTTGAGTTTCAGAATGATGGGGTTCCTGTTAAGTTGCCCTCGCTCCTCATGGAGTTTCACGGCAGTCCTGCAGGGACTTCTGAGAGGCAAAGGTGGGTCATCTTCTGCTGACTCAAACCCAGAAGCTCAACCCCCAGAATACTGGAGTTGCTAGAATAGATTCAGTTTTTAAAATATTCCCCCCCAAAACAAGTTAGCTCTCAAGGTGGTGAAAGGCTCTTGAATTAAGTGACAGAATTGTCAGACACTTGAGAATTTTCTGGAGCTGAGAACTTGTGGAGAAGCATTTGGTGTTTATGGAGACTTCCCCGCCATAAATGTGGGAAGGAACATAAGAATGGCAGAAGTCCAGAGTTTCATGGGAGTACCGCTACGATGCTCTGTACGGATCTGGTGATGTTTCTTATTTTGGTAATAATAAATAGACCTTACCTGAAGTGGTCTTGGGCCTGGAGGGTTGGGATTATGGTATCCTGCCCAAAGAGACCGTACTGACTGCTCTGGCTGTGTAGGTGAGGTTCCTGGAGCCTGCATAGTTCTGTAGCGGCTTTCTCATCTAGGGCTTGTAAACCTAGCTGGAGTTCCTTCCACAACTGTACTCGCCACTGGGTTGCAGGCTCTCATTTGCCATCGAGGGTGCTCTGCCAGAATAAATTACTGATTTACACATCTCTCTTTTACAGAGGACGCCTCCTCCTCTCTTACGCTAACTGCTGCGAGCCTGGTGATGACTCCGCAGGGGCAGGTGCTGACACTGAAGAGCCCGCTGGTACCAGGGCAGGTAGCAGCTGTTCCTTCCACGCTCCTGCAGGCCGAATTAAAGCCTCGAGCTGTCAGTACTACCATGACGGCACAGCCAGGTACGATCGTGTGAGAACAGGTTAATGAAGACCAGTGCCGTGCTGTTCACACATGGGCATAGCAGTTTACAGAGTGACATGTTGTATAATTTCTGCTTCAATTTTGCGGTTTTTATAACCTAACTGGGTGAGGTAGAACCCAACTCCCGAGAGATTTGATATAATTAACTCAAACTGTCCCTTTATCAGCAGGTAAGTAAAATCTGTTAATTTCTCACTATTCCCAAACGAGGGGAACGTAGGGAAGATTTCTTAATACCTAACCGATCTATATTTCTATTTTTTTACCACTTTCAGATGGCATTACAGTGTAAAGTCTTGCCTAGAAGTGCAAGGCTCTTATTTTCCAGGCTTGACTGAGTATCTGAAAGGCTCTTGTTTCCACCTCACCCTCCCTTCCCCTTTTCTTGGATAAGGTATTGCTTCTGTGATGATTCAGCTGCCAGGATCAACAGTTCCTGTCCAAGTAAAAGGAATCCTTACTAACTCTACCATTCCCATTACGCTGTCAACTGTTGCTGGAAACCCAGTGCCCTCAACAGTAGTGTCAGCTACAGAGCCCAGTTCAGGTAGGCTCTTTGGTTTTTGTGGATCTTTTTGCTTGCTTGCAGGGACCATTACCCTTACAGAAACGGACAGAAACTGTTTTCTCACTAAGAAGTAACGATAGGTATTATTGCCTGAGTATTCAAAGAAAATCGCTATTAAATGATTTGAGCAGTCTGAGCATAGAGGAGAGCTTTTTAACTTTCCTTCACCTCACCGATCCTTCTCGCCCTCAGCAAAATCAGAATAAGCAGGGACTGGAACGTGTCTGTGGCGTAATGCAGTCTGCTGGGGAGGCTGCAGTGCCCAGTTTGGGGGGTGGGGGGCTGTTGAAAATCTTCACCTCTTGCATCCGGGCTCTTACCTGGCAGAGCCCCTTCCCATCCCCTGCCTGCTCTGCTCCCCGTTGGAGAGATGTTTCAAGACTGGGTCTAGGTGTGGGGTGGTTCCTGCCAGAAGCGTGCTGCTTGCCGTCTGGCGTGTTAAAAGCATTTTCTGCTTCGTTGTGGTTGTTCTGGTCATAACGGAAGAGGAGAGTTCACTTCAGATTTGGGGCTGGGAAAAACCTGAGCGCTATAAATAGGAAACTACTTGGAGGCAGAGAGTAATTGCGAAGTGCCTCTGCAGTATTGTGCGGAAAAACAGTACCGCAAGGTACGAGCTTAAAAGTAGTGTGAAAAGACAGGGAGAAAATTGTCGTTCTGTTTCCCTTGTGCCTCACCATCGGCACTGTAAGCGTTACCGTTACTCACATTTGTGCCAGCCTGCCGAAGGAAGGGAACCGGGCAGGTGGTTCTGGCGTAATAGATGTGGCGCTTGCTCTTTTTGTACAAGCTGGAAGTGAAGCTGTTAGTGTTCTACGGCTTCGCTTGACCAAAGTGGTGTAAGTGGTTTAAATGGTGAATAGTGGCTTGCTTGAGGAAGACTCATGAGTTAAGTAACCTGAAAGTGAGCAAGTTATATTTAATTAGGAATTACCTTGAAGTGAGCACGGGTCCTGATGGATGCTGCTTTGTTTGGTTTTGCAGAAAGTGAAGATTCATTCATGATGCCAAAGATTGTTAATGTAACATCGCTGGCTGCTGAGGGAAGCATGAATCTAACCCTGAACAGAAACAAAAATTCTAACAGGACAACAGCTGCGGGCACTCAGGCTTCTGAGAAATCCTTGGCTGCAACACCCCTTGAAAACAGGAAGAGTGATAGCATCCTTTCAGAAGAAAAAGCCAAACCGTGTTCTGGAGACAGTGGCGGAGATGGAAGAAACACCACAGGTCCCGCAAAAGTTTTCTTTGAAAACAAAGATGGCTTTCCGCAGCTCCGGAACGTGTCGTGTACAAAGGAACCTCCCGAGTCCTTCAGCAAAAAGCTCTCCGTTGGTGAGTTTGTAGGAAGCCAAGCCAGGAGGAAAGATGGCGATCCTGGAGGGGAAAGGTTAAAATCTAAAGACTTGCCGTTCCGTAAGCTGCAGATCAAAGATTCCAGGATAGAAATGGAATTGAGGAAGGTAGCGTCCGCAATGGAGGAAGCGGAACTGGATGCAAACGAGCTACTGAGCAGCATCGAGGAGAGCGATGACACCGATGAAACCCTCACCTCACTGCTCAATGAGATTGCCTTCCTCAATCAGCAGCTGAACGATGACGCTTCAGCTATGTCAGAACTGCCCAGCACGCTGAACTCGGATTTCGCCCATGAAGATGGAGAAGCTCGTCGGGGAACAGGCAGTGATTTCGCTGCTGCTGCGGATGGGTCTTCCTTCCAGTTCAGCCACTTGGGAGGCAGTTTTAAGGACCTTTCTGAAGTTCCCGAGGGTGGGGGCTCTATAAGCCCTCTCCTGCTGCACCTGGAAGACGACGACCTTACTGACGGAGATAAGAACTCCGGGGAGCCTTCATCTGAAGCGGACGTTTTAAAGATAGTAATAGGTGCTGAAATGAAGGATCCGCTTCCCAATCTGTCCGTAACCAGCGGTGGGAATGGCAAAACAGTAAAGACCTTGGCAGAGACCACCAGTGTGACTCCACCGGTTTTGCAGATGAAAACTAATCCAGAAGTTAGTAACGCCGACGCTTTGTGGAGGCCCATGCCCAAGCTGGCACCGCTTGGCTTAAAAGCCGCCAGTCTGCCGGTGGACTCGGAAGGGCAGAGTAATAAAGTGATGCCCTTATTGGCACCTGTAGTTGCAAAACTGACACCAAGTGGGGTAAAAACTTCATTACCTGCAGCTGTTCAAGAAGGACAGGATAACAAGGTGATGCCCACGTTAGCACCTGTGGTTACGAAACTGAATGCTACTGGGACCTTGCCTTCAAATTCAGCAGGCAAATAAATGCGTGTATTTGTAATGGGAGACTGGAATGGAGATTGGAGATCTGGAGCAGCGAACCAGTGTCGCAGTTCGGCAGCCTCGCTTGTCTGCAACACTCGTGTTCCGTGTGGCATCAGCGCGCTCTTCATCCGAGGGCAGGCCCCAAATTGAGAAATAAGTGCTATGAAACTTTAAGCATGTTGACATATTTTTACCTCACTGTTGTGTTCTGGGTGTTCTCCTTCCCCTTCGCAAAGCAAGGAAGATGATCTATAACCATTGCTGGGCACATGGTATCCTTCCAAAATTGGCTCCTTCACAGAAATAGTTTGTCGAAGGACTGAGAAACCTAGGCTATTACTGAAAGAGATTTTTTTCCCCCGCCTGTCCTCCCCTTCCCCACCCCGTAGGGAGGCAGCTCTCGGTGGGGAAAACCATTCGGGATTACTTGTTTTTGTACCAGGCAAATTATCTATGCAGAAATGGGATCATTCATGATTGCTATTTTTAATGTTAGCGGAATACGATGAATGTGCAGAAGTGATATCGCAGTTACTCTCCAACTTGTTCCCTAGAGCAGCGGAAGGGAAATCCGAGACAGTGCAGAGGGGCTGAAGTGAAAGGGGTTTGTTCTCTGGTGCTAGGTAGTTCTCTGGCAGAGACTCTTTTCGGGAGCTTATGCACAGAAGATTTCCATAAACATCTGTAACTCTCACTACGTGGGGAAGAAAATGATATTTCCCAGTAGGACAGTACGTTAACTTTAATAAAAACTACTAAAAACCATCCCCCTCACTTTCACCTCCTGCCCCAGTACAAATACTCCCTCCTTCGGTGCTTGGGGCATCTGGAAGGAAACATTACAGAGAGTAGAAAGAAGCGTGGGCACCCTATTGCTACATCTTTAAATACGTTGCTGAAGTAGCTCGAGTGTTTTCCCAGCTCCTGTTCGCTTTCCTCCTGTCGTTCTTCGAGATGTATTCGGTGGCTAGGAATGTTAATAGGAAGGGTCGCTTCGTAACGATACAGAGCGTTTTCAGGTCTGTTGTAGCCTAGCGTAAACGAGCGAGGTGTATATGTGAATGTATATATGAAAATATGTGTATATCTTTCCAAACCTTCCATTTCTTTATAAATTCAGGAAAGGTACTCAGAGGTTTCTCACTGCATTTGCACAAGCTGTGTATAGCAAAAAAAAAAAAAGTCAAGAAAAATGCTCATTACCAGGGAAATAGGGCAGTATTGAATCACAAGATGTATTTTTTATTCTTCTCTGCCACTGCTTACTCAACAACCTGTAGAGACTCTTCGCTGTTCGGCTGTTGGATGTGAAGGGCCTACAGACTGTAAAGATATTTATATTTTTGTACACAATTTTTGTTTTCATAATTTTCTTGACAAATGAAATTTTCAGCCTAGGAGAGATGATTTGTTAATGAGTGTATACACAATCTTTTCCTATCGAGTTTGTAAATATGAGTTGTGGTGCGCTTGAGGGGCTTCTTAACCGCTCCGAAAAGGTCAGAACCGTTGCCATGAAAACCAGACAGAATTTGGTGGTGCGTTTCGCTTTGTGTTCAGGAGTGTGATCCCCTGTCTTACTGTTCCAGCAACAGCAGCTGGGATTCCCCCCCTTCCCCTCCCCTCCCCGAAATTCCCCGACCTCGGCGATGCGGGAACGCCGGAATTTCATCTTCGCAGCGGTTGCGCGGGTGTTGAGGGCGATGTTCTTCCACGGCTGGGGAGCAGTGCGTGGGCACAGCACGACCATCCGCCCTGCTCAGCAAGCTGTGCGGTCTGGATCTGCGCCTGGGCTGGGCCCGCTCGGGATACCCGAACCGCGGGCGCTTCCCTGTCTTTTTTTTTTTTT
>VZTV01033453.1:5946-21938 GCA_013400875.1 Anhinga rufa | reverse complement strand
CAGTTTCTTTTTGAATACTACATAATACTGCCCTGAAAAAGAGGTACATGATGCAAAAGATGCTCAATTTTCAGAACCATTCTTTGCTTTGAAACTTCAATACATTTATATTCAGTTCAGCAAAATAAAGGCCTGATCACACAGATATATAAGAAGGTGAATAATGGCTGCAATTGTGAGTAGCACAGTCTTAGCCTGAATTTGTTCATAGATTTCTTTACAGTGCTGACATCTGGAACGAATAAATCTATCAGAATCAAAATACATAACCTTTTAATATATTTCAAAAATTCAAAGTCTGAAGGATAACATTGGAAATAATACTATATTTCCATAATAATTAAAGATAACAAAATGAGGTAGTACTGTATGTAATCTTGAAAGAATATAATTTATGAGATTCCAGATCTTAATGAGATGTGAAATCTGTTCAATTTGTTTAGAGGAACCATAGAAAGAACTTTTTTCCTCCTCATATATTTGTTGTTCAGAAATTTTACCCCAACAGTCTGTTGGACTTACGTGTATTTTTTAATTTCAGTAAAAAAATATATCTGATAAGTATATTGTGTTATTAACAGGATTTCTGTTGTAATATTGAACACTACTTTGAATATGAAGCATGGCCTTAATTCTGTTCTTAATTCTTAATATCTTACTGCTCCAGTGTATTGTATTAGGTTGTAAACTCTTTCATTATAGAGAGCAATTTTGTGCCCAATAAAAATTCGTTGGCAATGCTGCACTAACATTTTTCAGTACTTTCAGGAAAGGTGTAGTTTCCCAGTTGATGCTTTTGATGCAAGGAGCTCATGGTCCCTTATGTTCTCATCAGTGCCATGGAGAATCACACTTACAAAAGAACATTTTTCTTTTAAGCTGCTTTCAAACCCTTAACCTGGAATGGCTTTTAGGTTTTTTGAGCTTGAGGGTTTGCTTCCTTTAGAAAGATTTCCCCTTTTTTAATTACATGATTATTTAATGAATGCAGTACCATAGGTCACAGAATTATTCAAAGATAGATTTCTATGGAGTGCTCCTTTGAAAGAAAAATACAGCTTTCTTGCATGAGTAGGGCTTTTAGGTGCTAGGTGTTGTTCAGGTACAGAATAAAAAGATACAAGACCTCAGTTTCTGTCTAAGGAAATGTGATGACAGCAAACGATAGGGAGATGGCAGAGAATTACAAGTAATGTTGTATGTTTGATGATTTTGGTAAATTCGAGTGCAAGTTATGCTCTTTCTGCAGATCTCTCTCTTGTAGTCTTATAAAATGGATAGGTCTGAATAATGAGTCAGTCCTGAAGGCATGAATAAATGATGCAGAAATACAGGCTAGCTGTTAAATAATAAAGAAAATTATTTCCATGAGGCATTTGGAAGAGCAGGGAGGAAGCATTAAGGAAATGTATTTGCAGCAAAATGTCTTCTGCCCTAAGAACTGACCTAGTTCTGAGTGTCTGCAGAATATACATGCCTAAGAGCTTTGCCTTTGTCATGCTGCACATAACTTAATATTTGGCTTGTGTTATAGGCAGTGTACCAGCTTGCACAGCTCAGCCAGAGGATGGCACCACTGTTCAGCTTTCCTCACCGTCTTGTAATTCTAACAGCACTGATTTTATCTCTGTCACATGTTGTGGTGCTTTCTCATAGCTTAATCTTGCTCTCATTTTAATTTACAGGATTTAATGGAGCAGCTTGAAAAGCAAGACAAAACTGTTCGCAAGTTAAAGAAACAGTTGAAAGTATTTGCTAAGAAGATTGGTGAACTTGAAGGTACTTTGATTTTTTGGGAGGAAGTGAATGAGTTTGGTTTACTTTTTGGATCCCTTCGTCATCATATCCGTCTGTCTGAGCAGTCAGGAGGGCATGAGGTCTTCAGTAGCATTAGCCTCTGTTAACTGATTCCAGAAACAGGAGATGCACTCAGAGCTCTGTGTGTTCCTTTATAAACCTTTAGAATATTTGTCATATCTTGAAGCAGTGAGTAAAAAGAGATTGATGTTTCTCTGATGGCAGAAACCATTGAAACATAAAAGAATGTTACCTAGCCTATTTGTGTACTCAAAGACAGTATCTGTTTTTATAAAGACGAAAGCAGTAGTAAATATGAAGCAGGCGGAAATAATTTGCCCAGTTTTCCTTTGTGAATTTCTGTATCATTGGAGCCAAGAATGCTGAGACTCTTTCTCCACTTGAGGTTTCCTTTCAGAGCTGCTGGCCAAACTTGAATGTGAGAATGCTGAGATAATAGACTAAGCTAATTTTATTTTTATGAGCGTCAGAGTGATTTGCGTTAGGATCTTAGCACTGGTGAGACTGAGAGCTTATTATGTCTCTGCATAAATAACATAATTTTAATTGCTAAAAACAATAATGTTATAAAGTTGAAGTATGAATTTGTTTTTAAATAATCCTGGTCCTCATCTTTCAGAAGCTTTCTATGGTCATCTGCTTCCTCCAGAAACAAGTTTACTGCCTAATTAGTTGTTTTATTGAGTACTAAGATTGAAATTAGTGACTGTGTAGTCTTCAGTGCTTCAGTGTTTGAAAAGAACAGTGATGCCAAGTTAAACCTGGATTAACCAGAGTATATTATCCATTAGTTAGTGGCAGCTCTCCTTGAGCTCCAGTTTGGATTTCTGCATTTTCTATCCCATTTGACAGGTGCACAGATTTAGCACACTTACAGGATGTGCAGTTGTTTGTAGAGATCGCATGCAGCTAGGAGGGTTGTGAGAAGAGGATGTAGCTTTCCTGCGATGAAGCCAAGTTTTGCTTTTCAAAAACAAACGTGCAGCCTAATCAAGTGGAGTGTAGGTGTTGAATGTGGTACCATACCGTGAGGCACTGTATGCAAAAAAGTGGGTATTTCATATATCCTTTTGAAAGGTAACTCAAATTAAGGTTGTTTTTAAAAAGTCTTTCAATATTGTTTGGTTACTACTGTGAACAAGATCACAGTAGTATTCATACAAAATGTGGAGTGGGAAAAAGTTTCTGAAAACATAGTTTAGTCTGTGTTTATTACCTAATTAACTTTCCAAGATGTCTGGCTGGGATGGAGTTAACTTTCTTCATAGCAGCCTGCATGATGCTGTGTTTTGGATTTGTGGCTAAAACAGTCTTGGTAACACACCAGTGTTTTGGCTATTGCTGAACAGAGCTTGCACAGTGTCAAGGCTTTCTCTTTTTCCCCACTCTGTCCTCTCAGTGAGTAAGATGAGGGGGTGGGAAGGCACACAGCCAGGGCAGCTGACCCAAACTGGCCAAAGGGATATTCTGTATTCCATACCACCTAACGCTGGGAGCCAGAGGAGGGTTTTTTTTGCATACAAGGTGGCTGCTGTTTGGAGGCTGGCTGGGCATCGGTCCTGCATGGTGGTGGTAGTGGGGTGTGAGTGATCGCCTTTGCTTTGCTTTCTCCCTCTCTCTATCCTTCACCTATTAATCTAATCTGTTTTTATCTCAACCCATGAGTTTTCTCATTTTTGCTCTTAATATTCTCTCCCCTGTCCTGCTGGAGGGCTGGGGGGAGCTGAGGCAGCGCGGGTGTGTGAGTGCTTGCCTGCTGGTCAAGGTAAACCTACCACAATAGGTAACAAACATCAAGCTTGAAAAACACTGGCATTTTGCAGAACAATTAACAGTAACCCTTGTAGTATTAATCTGGGATTAAGTCATTAACGGCTCTCGCTTTGCCTTTGTGCTTTTGTGCGATAAAATCCAGGAAATCAGCAGTAAGTCTGTGTTAATGAATGCCATTCACGTACTTCCACTCTTCTTCAAAGGAAGAATGCCACCCCAAGATATATTTATCAACAATCTGTCTTTTTGTTTAATGGGAATTTTATTGCTAAGTATTACCGTGAACCAAAGAGAAAACATTTCTTAGCTCTATGTGCTGGAATTCTTCCTTATAAATGTCATAGTTTCCTCTGATGTGCATTGGTTTCACTAGAAAATATTATATTATAGAATTTCTTTTCATTTCCCCTCTGAAGTGGGCCAGATGGAGAACATATCTCCTGGACAAATCATTGACGAACCTATTCGTCCAGTTAACATTCCACGGAAGGAAAAGGACTTCCAAGGGATGTTAGAATATAAGAAGGAGGATGAACAAAAACTTGTCAAGAATCTTATTTTAGGTAAGCATCTTTCTCTTTTGCAGCCTCCTCTGCTCCCACACGCTCTGAAAAATGAGTGATAAGAACACAGAATTTGCATTATGAAATGAACAGCTTATTTTGGTTTTGACAGTGTTCAGTTTATCTAAAATTCCTAAATGTCTATTGTAATCTAATCATACTTCCTGGTAAGTATAGTGCATATTAATGTGTCTGCATATTTTTAGCAGGCAGTTATGTTTATTCTGTTCTGATATTTTACCGAGAAAGTGGCTCCTAGTTTTACTCCTAGTTTTCACTGGCCATATATAGATATGTATAACAATTAACTGGGGAGGTTACGATTACCACATATGACACTTTCCAGTGGCTTTATACTTAACAAAACAATGTGTGTTTGTTTTTCCCAAGAGCTGAAACCACGTGGGGTAGCGGTCAACCTGATTCCAGGACTACCAGCATATATTTTGTTCATGTGTGTACGCCATGCGGATTACCTTAATGATGACCAAAAAGTGCGGTCGTTGTTGACTTCCACTATCAATGGCATCAAAAAAGTGTTGAAGGTTAGTTAGTCTGCTTGGTTTAGGAAAAGAGTAATTTAGAATTTGATTTTGATTTTATGTTAGAGGAGTGAGGAAAAGACTTTCAATTAATTGGCTCTGGATTTCTGATGAGTAAAGTCCTCCCACCAAAGTTACAAAAAGTTGTTAACAAGCAGCAAATTACAGTGATAGCATTTTATCTACATAATACCACAGGTGGTTTGAATTAGTGGAAAAAGAAGTACCTTCTTTTTAGTTTGAATAGGCTTGCTCCTCTGAAGCTATGCCTGCAAAGCTTTGCATGCACAGTTTGCATAGTAAGTCTTTGTAACCCAGAATACTTAATTAAAGTGTTTAATTTACAGTTTTGGTTCACAGATTTCCTTATTTGCTTCACCTACAGATTACACTGATGCTAATATGTTACTGCCTAAAGTCTTTGCAATGAGTTGGCTAGCAGAGTTTACTCCAGGGGTATCTTGAAAACATTATTAAGACATAAATATGCTTCATGGAGTTCTATAGTTTTAAAATAAAGCAGATGTGCTCAGCACCCAAGCATTTAATCAAGCTACGTGTTCTGAAAAAAGAAGTTTAGTAAACAATCCCAAAGGAGGTTAGATGTTCATAGAAACTTTTGGACAAGTGAATGGAGCGCGTACTACAGAGCTCTAGGAATTTTAATTACTCAGCATATACTAGATTCTATGTTCTTTGGCGAGGAGGGCTTTTGTTTTCCATATTAGGCTGCCAAAGTGGTTATGATGTAAGTGACATTCATGCAAACTGAATTTTTCTCTGCTCCTCCTGCTGGCTCTGCATCATGCCCATCCTCTGTCTTGGGCTCTTTGCTCTCATTGTGCCCCAGAATGAGTGCTTTGGGAATACAGTCACGTTGCCCTGTGATTTCTGCACAGAGCAGTTAGGATGGGTCTGTAAAACACAGAAAGATTGTATCTGTGGAGGAAATAATATTTTGAAAGGTTTTGAAAAACATTACAGAAAACAAGCAGGGCATTTTGTCACAAACCTTGCTTTTCTAATATGTTACTGAAATACGCAGGGTTTTGTGAAACATCAGAATCTGAGTAGCTACAAGAAAGTAGATTTTAAGTGTTTAATTTTTTATCTAACATTTTATTATTTTATTCCTCCTACCAGTCTTTGTTGAAATGTGTTTCTTTTTATCTTCAGAAAAGAGGTGATGACTTCGAAACAGTGTCCTTCTGGCTATCTAACACCTGCCGATTTTTGCACTGTTTGAAGCAATATAGTGGAGAAGAGGTAAGCAGTGCTCCTACTCTGGTTTCTTTTGCTCTACAATACTATTGTGAGCACTGCTCTTTAACAAATTCCTGTAGTATCTCAATATCTAGTCAAAGTCTCTTAAAACAGCTACACTTTTTGGAATGAAGGTGATAATGTCAGTGGAAAGCACAGGGAGATTTGAACCTGTTGCCCTTTATTGCAGGCTGGGGGCCCTGTCGTGGTTTAGCCCCAGTCAGCAACCAAGCACCACGCAGCCGCTCACTCACTCCCGCCTGGTGGGATGGGGGAGAGAATCGGAAGAGTAAAAGTGAGGAGACTCATGGGTTCAGATAAAGACAGTTTAATAAGTAAAGCAAAAGCTGCGCATGCAAGCGAAGCAAAACAAGGCATTCATTCACTGCTCCCCATGGGCAGGCAGGTGTTCAGCCATCTCCAGGACAGCAGGGCTCCATCACGCGTAACGGTTACTTGGGAAGACAAGCGCCATCACTCCCAGTGTCCCCCACTTCCTTCTTCTTCCCCCAGCTTTATATACCGAGCATGACATCATATGGTGTGGGATATCCCTTGGGTCAGTTGGGGTCAGCTGTCCCGGCTGTGTCCCCTCCCAGCTTCCCGTGCACCCGGCACAGCACGGGGAGATGAAACAGTCCTTGACTGGTGTAAGCGCTACTGAGCAACAACTGAAACATCTCCGCATTATCACCACTATTTTCAGCACAAATCCAAAACACAGCCCCATACTAGCTACTACAAAGAAAATTAACTCTATCCCAGCTGAAACCAGGACAGGTCCAGAGGCTAGATGACGTGCTCCTGAAAGTGCCAACTCAGATTCTAAGTAGAAAAATCTGGCTGCAACCATTATGGTGTTTATTAATGATTCACTGAACTTCCTATGAAAAAGGTCATATTAAGCCCTTTAACCATAGCATGGCAGACCAGTTTATGTTTGGAGGTTGTGGTATGCATAACTTCTGCTTCATCCTTAACTGGAATTTTGGCTATAAATGACCAGGTGAGCATGCTCGTGCTGGAGTGGGAGAGAAGGGTCTTACCTGCCAGAAAGTTGGCAGAGTTTGTTCCTGTGCCAGATATTTGAATTTGCAAGTCAAGGAAGCAGACATGGCACAAATCATAA
Source organism: Anhinga rufa (assembly GCA_013400875.1). Lineage (NCBI taxonomy): Eukaryota > Metazoa > Chordata > Aves > Suliformes > Anhingidae > Anhinga > Anhinga rufa. Next base: position 14,850 of record VZTV01033453.1, on the reverse strand, counting down.
CTGAAAAGAAAATATTAGCATTAGTCTCAATCAGAAGAACTTCCAAATTACAGTTTTGAGGAGCTGTGACTATTATTTTGAAAGTATTATTTGTCAGTTGCATGAAAATATACCAATACTGGCTTTGTGTTATTATTTTTGTATTCCATTGAAGCATTTGTTTCTGTTATTTTATGAATTCAGGGGTTTATGAAGCATAATACACCTCGTCAAAATGAACACTGCCTCACTAATTTCGATTTAGCTGAATACAGACAAGTGCTGAGTGATTTGGCTATTCAGATCTACCAACAACTTGTCCGAGTGCTGGAAAACATTCTGCAACCAATGATTGGTAAGGCAATGTTGAATTCCTTAAACGTCACACCATAGTACCAAAGTGAAAACTGTGATGGTGGTAATATGCTATAACTTGTATTTCTTCCTAACCAGTAGAGTTTTATTAATAGTTTTTGTGGTATTCTGTTTATAGATGACAAGGACTACACTGGACAGGTTGGATTAGAGGGAAAACTAATCTGTGGCTGGTTCTTCTGGCAGTGACAGAAAAAATCGCTTTACCTTGTTCATACTTGTCATAAATCGCATTTACAGGAAGAAACTGTTAGGGCAGTCTGACATTGGTTGCCCTGTGTGTTGGGAAATATCCCATGGAAAAAAATGGACCTTCATTACATGATAACTCATAATTAAAACAAATCTGAAGAAAAATGGCTGGTTGCCATTATGGACAGCAATCAGCAATGAAAGGGCTAGCAGTGATGAAGCTTACATTCAGAGAGATTTTTTTCATTAAAAGTACTTTTCATTTTTCTTGTCAGACAGTATTCTCTCACAGATTTTCATTATGCTTTCTGATCACACCATTTAGAAGAATGAAACAGCTCTTGGTTTGCTGACTGTGCTGTTGACATGACCATGAGAATAGTATCTTGCTGAGCTAGAGTTAGACCTTCCTTTCAAAGAGACATGCTGTAATCTTTGTAAAAACCCTGTAAGCTGAGATTTTGCAGAACATAGTGGGACGTAGAGAATTGCTGGAAATCATGGCAAAGTGTGGCTAGCAGAAAGCCCAGCCTGCTCTTTCTATGTAAATACTAAGTTTTGCTGTATTGCACAATGTGCTTGCATATAGGAATTTTCAGTCGTTATAATACTGTTGTCAATCAAATGCAGTTTCAGGAATGCTGGAACATGAGACTATCCAAGGTGTCTCAGGGGTGAAACCAACAGGGCTGCGAAAGAGAACATCCAGCATTGCTGATGAAGGAACCTACACTTTGGACTCCATTATTCGGCAGCTGAACTCTTTCCATTCAGTGATGTGTCAGCACGGAATGGATCCAGAGCTGATCAAACAGGTTGTCAAGCAGATGTTCTACATCATTGGGGCTGTAACGCTTAATAATCTTCTCCTGCGCAAGGACATGTGCTCATGGAGCAAAGGAATGCAGATAAGGTGGGAGAGCTCATTTTATACTTTTCTTGAATGTGCTGCTGGAAATCTTAGTGAACTCATGACACTGGTGAACATCATGTTGATAGAATAGCAGATACACTTTGAATATTTACTTTTCCACACACAGTTGCAGATGCTGCTAAATCGATTTTGAGCAGTTTGCTTAAAAAGAGCTTGGTTAATTTAGGCTAAATCCTACCTGGCTTTCAAGTAAATGGGGTAGAATCAAACCAAAAATATTTCATCATCAATTAGGAATCAGAACCATAGGTGAAACGTTGGTAGCTGCTGTCTCAGCTTTTAGAGAATTATAACAAACGTGCCTGCTGCATTCTTTCTATGCTGGTGGCACAGTGGATACCTGCTCTATTCATCCACACCATAGTTTGCTTCATCCTTCAGTAAAGCCATCTTATTCTATTCCTGCAATTTAGCATCCGTTGCCCAATGCAGTCTACTGGCATACACCAGAAAATTAGCTGACACATTCCAGTCCCTCAAGTAACCTTGAAAAGCCTCGCTGTACATTTGTATGGACAAAATCTCATTTGCCGTTCTTCTTACACTCGTCACATTCCTGCAATTAATTAGAACATAAACAAATGGGAAGAGCTAGTTACTGGATGTCTTTGGCCAGAGTTTCTAACTGTTTTGAAACTCAAAATTTCCTGCCTTAATCAGAAGGAAACGGTATGAAGACAAAATTACAAGAAATGCCAAGAGTGAAGGAAAAACAAAGAAGTAACACTGGGAAAGAGAAATTGCATGTGCTTTCAATTTAGCCATAATCATGCATTAATGTCTTGATACTCTTTGTACAGATACAATGTGAGTCAACTGGAAGAATGGCTACGTGATAAAAATTTGATGAATAGTGGAGCTAAAGAAACACTGGAGCCCCTCATCCAGGCTGCACAGTTGTTGCAAGTAAAAAAGAAAACAGATGAAGATGCAGAAGCCATTTGTTCAATGTGCAATGCACTGACTACTGCCCAGGTAAGCAAACTCTCATTGTCTGTTCTGCTGTTAGTTTTGAGCAGTTCTCTGCCTGTTGGCGTTTGCTGTGCCTGCCTGCACTGCTGTCGTACATGGATCGAAGATTTCTTACTTTGTTTAAACTAAACCAGCTTAAATTGGAGGGCTAAAAAAAGGACCAGATCTTTTCTGAGGTCTGGTGTTCAAGATAAGTTTTGACCAAATGAGAGGAAGTTCAATAGATTGTGCAGTGTGCAGTACTATACATAGTCTCTTAGTTTGTGAAAATCCTTAGGGAAAACTCTTCAGTCTAAGACATCTCTGTACTCCAGGCAACTCTGCCTAGGATACTAGGAAATTATCTTTCTGCCATCAGTTAGTATCCAGTTAAGTCAATAGACAGTTCACACAGAGCTGTTGTCTCAGGGTCTGCAAACAAGCGTTAAGTTACTGTACCCATTAGTCTCAGAAAGGCTGAACCAAGTGTATCTCAGGAAACAGCTGAAGACTTCTGTTTATGAAAGCTTAGATTTTTGTACAGATAAGTTGCACTTTTTTTTTTTAACCATACTACATTTGCATAGAGCTTGTACAGGAATAACTGTATTATCAAGCATTTTTGATGATTACTGAACATTCCCGTCGTGAAAAGGAAGAAATTTCTCCATTTCTTTCACAACGGTGTCGGCGCTAGCTGTTGCATTGATATAGCCATTTTGATTTAGTAATTCACATTGCTGGAAAATCTGTTAGTTTTGTACTGAAATAAGAAGTTAGAATTCCACATGCTTCAAGTGTGTTAACTTTGTTAAAAAGTGTGGGGTTTTTTAAAGAGAATCATATAAACAAAGATTTTTTTTATAAGTTTTACATGTTTAAACCCATATTATTATTTAAAGCCTTTGTGTTGCTGTTCTTTCCTGTAGTGGCTTTAGCCCTATTTTTAGAGAAATAGCTCACACTCTGGAAAAATAGTGAAGTCATAAGACTCTCTTGAATGGAAGCTACAGAAGGTCGTAATTAGAGGGTCAAAATTATGGAGAGAAATACAGCATGTTTCTAGGGGATGTATGCGCATCAATGTACACAATCAATTACTAATCATCTGATTTTTCCATAGTTCGGTATTTTACACACACACGCCGAATTTTAGAGTTTCTACCTCCAAAGAACACATGTTCTGAAGGAGGCAGTCATATAACATAGCATTAAGCAGGTGATGGAATTCTGTATGAATCAATAAAGCAAAAAATAACAAATACTTGTATAGAATTTTCTTTTTAGAATAGCTAATTTAAAAAGTACATTATTAATAACCATGGATGCATCTGATGATTCATCAGTAAATGAACCTAAAATGGTTGTTTTTCTTCACAGATTGTAAAAGTTCTGAATTTGTATACTCCAGTTAATGAGTTTGAAGAGAGAGTCTTGGTATCATTTATACGTACAATACAGGTATGGCTATATCTTTTCATCAAAAATCATTTGACTGTTTCTGAGAAACTCTCTGAGGAGACAAAATAACTTGTGGCCTGAAATACATTCAGGAATCTGAAGTAAAGTAGGCTTTTTAGCCATCGTTTTTTAGCTTTGTTGAAAAGGTGATTGTCAGCCTTAAAATTTTAAGCAATCACAATTTACTGCTTCTAGACTTGCATGAAAATGTTAGTTTCCATGTCAGCATGTAAGAGATTTTTGGAAGGTGAGAGTTTTTTGTGTTTATGCATCTTTGTGTATGTAAACACACTTGTATGCCAACTTTCCAAGAGGTAACATTTATATGTGCACATTTACTTTTGTCAGACCTGTGTCTGCCTGAGAAGTTCCAACTGCTTTGAAAACCGAGGCTTATGTTCATTCCAAAGTTCTTCATTTAGCCTTTCTAGTTTTATATATATTGATGAAATGAAACATTTTGAAAGCTCCGAAGAAGAGCAGCCAGTAGAGCAAATAGAAGAAACAAAGATGATTTTTCTGGTCTGTTAGAAATCAAATTATATTACTAGCAGGGCAAGGGAGATTGGGAAGGTAGAACTGAGATAAAACTATAATTCCACTTACTGAAAATATGTGGTTACCAGATAGTGGGCAAATTCTTCCTTTTGCAGGGAATCTAAATATCTTCAGATTGCATTGTAAGGGGAAGACATGCAGAACCGAAAATGATGAAAGTAACTACAGTTTAATGGCACAATTGTTGCAAATGTGTCAGGTCAAGTTAGGATGGAGTGAGTGTCTGTACACATGCGTATCTGTAAGCACAGATGAAATACTACCTCTTTGCAAGATGATAATTATGAATGAAGTGGCTAAATGCTAATGTAATGGCTTTCTTATCTTTGCAGATGCGTCTGCGAGACAGGAAGGACTCTCCTCAGTTACTCATGGATGCTAAACACATCTTTCCTGTTACTTTTCCATTTAATCCATCCTCTCTGGCATTAGAAACCATTCAGATCCCAGCCAGCTTGGGTCTGGGCTTCATATCACGTGTCTGATCCCAAGGATTAATGTCAGTGTTAGATGGAGAATCAGTTGCCTGATATCTTTACCCGTTAGAACATAGTGAGCCACTGAAAACACATTTTCTGAACAAACAGTCTATATGTGCCCAGATCTGTAGTAAAAGTAGCTGGAAAACTACGTAACAGCACCACAGATTGAAGGCTAATAGAAAGATGTGCATTTGTGTTCAGTGATTGCATTTATGAGGACATCACTGATTCATACATTTCGAGAACATGGAATTCTGGCTTGGACAAAAATTGTGTCTTCAGCTGTCTAGAGACATTTTTAGACCTTTAGTAACATATTTAAATAGTGTAAATTAAACTCCATGTGTAATCTTCTCATAGGCAGGGACCAACAGGGACAGTCACAGTCCTGAACATGGAGGACTTGAAAGTAAGGCATTCTGTAGTAGAATACACAGTCAGTTGGGAGCCTGTTACATTTAGTTTGTAAAAACTGGAATGGAGAAACAAAAACTGGCAATATACAAAATGATTTCTTAAACCACTTCCTTATTCATGTCAGCTTGACATAAATTCTAGTGATAAGTCTTTTAGCTCACTATATGCTATAACTTAGGTGTTCATTTGTTAGTACTGTGGTTTACCAAGCATACTAAATCACTGCTGCATATTGTGTTCTTTTACATGTATGACAGTGTCATACTAGGCACTAAAAATAAGATATTTAATTTTCTGTTGTCAACCTTATTTACAGTCCGATGCAGTCTGTTATTTTAACTGGATTTCTGCAAATGGTATCAAATAACACCTATAGAGGAAAATGGTAACTAAGCACAAGTAGAACACTGGAAATTACATGTTTAGTTATTTTTTAAAGTAGTTAGCTAAAAATACAGAATTTTGAAGCAAATGATCAGAAGTCAATAATGATTTTAGTATTTATTTAGATTTTGTCGTCTGTCTAATGTTCTTTCTTTGTAGACCCCAGAGATGACAGCGTGTCTTTTGAGTATAATCTCTTGTTTTGTTGCCACTTAAAGAAAAAAAGTATTCTTTCATACTGGAATTCGAGAGGAAAAACTTTAATAGAAAATCTCTGCAGTAGCCCAAGGCTCTCATTCTTTGAAAGGTTGACTAACAAGAACATTAAGTAGGTTTTGACTATGATGCTGTCATTTGCCTATGATTCATGCTGATTTAATGGTTGGAGATCCAGAGTGCATAATGAGAAACTGAGTTATTTTGGATACTGCACAACCTATTGGTAAGATTTTTCTGTCTCAGATGTCTTGGATCTGCTAAGTAGAATTCACATTTCACAATGTGCAATGTAAGTGCAGAAGCCTTGCTGAAGGCTCCAATTCTGAACTTTAAAACAGGTAGTTTGTGGTGTATGGCTCAAATATACACATAAACAAAAGCCACACACATTGCTCAATTGCATTGTGCAATATTTTTTATCTATTATAATAATTAGCAACTTAGCATTGATTTCTTTTAAAATACTGAGAAGTAATCTAGAGGTACACTATTAGGCTATTTGGTACTGATCTGTTTGTCTGCAAACTCACAGAAAAATTTTGCCGTTAAGCAGACTGAAACATTTCAGTTGTGCTTTACTGGAGAGCTAGACATGCTGTTTGTATGGTTGCTAAAATCGGTAGTAAAGACAACCTAAACTTTTGTCAGTATCGTCTTAAGATGCTCATGTCGTCTTATTTTCAAATGTGTACGCCCCATATTATGTTTGATGGACCACAGCAGTACTTCCAAGAACCTAATACTACATTGCGTAAATGTTTTGAATGACCTTTGCTAAATGGTTTAGATTGTTTTCCTGTGCATAGTATACCAAACTCTTTTTTTCAAGCGTTACTTGATTTCTGAAACTACAGCTACCATTAAGTGGCTCCAAATAAGGTATAATGTAGTTTTCAGACTGTTAGGGGTACTGTACTTGTGAGAATGTAATGGGAAAGCCTTCACATCCAGTAACAGGGTTAGGAAGGAAAATACGTGAGAACATGCTGACCTACAAAATTTTTCTCCTATTGAAAAACAAACAATTGGCATTACAGTATGTTCATACTGTAAATCAGGAAATGTATCCACTACTTAAGCATTAGTGTATTAAAATGTTTGCCTAAATGTATTTTTGTTTATTTTTTTAAGTTTGTTTACCTGTAAAAAGCCTTATTGTATCCTGTTTCCTTAAAAAAAGTAGTGTTTAGTAATTTATAGCTATTATCCTTAAACTCAGTGGTTTGACTGGTATTACTTTTATATCACATTAAAAGTATATGCTGCTTGACATGTTTTAAAGGAAAATATTTTTAAGTTGAAATAGATGTGTAATTGGTAATTCATCTAATATTTTACATGCACTTTTCAGAAATAAAATTTTAGTGTCAGTGTATAATATATCTTTCACCTTAGGACTAATATCTCTTTAACCATGGAATATAATGCAGAATTATTTTAACAACTTTTTTTTTTCCTTTGAATCATTGTTATGCTCTTTTAATGTGGACATATCTTTTCTATTTTAATTTATTATCTATTGCTATGATAGATTCTATCAGATGCTGGAAAAATACTTGTCAATGACCCCTTAGAATTATATACAGTTATTGTAGAGATTTTGCACAATAATTACCTCATTCGATTTGGTGTATTTTTATTCCAGTGATCATTTTATTCTCATGTTTAGGACACAGTCTTCTATCCAAATTCTGAAAAATTGCTTCTCAGACTTCAATCTGGGATGGAATGTGGAAGTGCTTAAGTCCGTTAAATGTGATTAATCTGTTCTATCACAGGAAAAAAAATAGGATCAACTTCGATGTTGAAAAGCAGATAGACATCCAGTAACATTTGTTCCCAACTTGGAAACACCAGCATTTGCAATTTGAAGGTCTGTGTAATTTGTGATTTAAACTGAACACATTTCAAATACCATACAAAAACTATGAGTAAACACTTGGGGTTTTTTAAGATGCTGATAATTCATGTGATAAATAAAAGCCTTTAAACATAGGTTTTCACTCAATGCCACTGCAGTACATAGATGAAAACCAAAACATCGTCAGAATGACCTGAGCTCTGATCTGTTGTAGTCTGATGTTGTACTTAGTAAATGTATGCATCATAAAAACTGTAGCCTAATAGCTATCACTGGAAAATGTCCAAATAAAAATACAACTGTAAGATTCGCTTTGGGTTTTTTTGTTTGCTTATTTGCTTGGTTGTTCATAAGCTGTGTGCTGGCATATTCCCCAGGCGATCACATGGGTTCCCTCTACCTTCATGGCAGACTTGGTGTTGCCTGCCAAGGAAGTTGGTTAAAATCTGAGGTTTGTATGAATACACGCCCAGATACCGACAGCGTGCCATAAACCGCTGTGCATATTTGAAAGTATTTTGTTCGACATAACCCACTTCTGTTAGCATATTTTGTCACCAACTATTAACTGTTACTGAAATAAGATTCGTACTTTGCCAGAACGTTGCCACAGCCAGGGCAGCTGACCCAAACTTAATCTGTTTTTATCTCAACCCACCTCTGGGCATACATCCACCTGCCCCGACCAGGCACTGCGTTGAGTCACGTCTTCCGTCTCATGAGGGATGTTTAAATGTAACGCCTATTAGTGCCCTGAGCTTAGTAAATGCATTCTGAGTTATCTTATTCTAGGTTTGTTAGATAAACTCCTTGAGGGCCTTTTGTAGGACGGTGGTTAACCTCGCTGGCCTTTCTCGCTGCTCGGTCAGGAGCGGCTCCCCTCGGGACCCCTCTGGCAGCCGGAGTGGCCGTTATCCCCAGGCCCCGGAGAGAGGCCCGAGATACCAGCTTGGCCAGGACCACGTTAAGACCTGTACCCGTACCTGTGGTAACTGTGACTCCTGCTCCCTCCCCTCCCCTCCCCTCCCCTCCCCTCCCCTCAGGAGCTGGCGTGCCGGCGGTGCGCGCAGCACGCCCCGCAGCCGCTTTGA
>VZTV01033452.1:0-29105 GCA_013400875.1 Anhinga rufa | reverse complement strand
CGGGCCTGGAGCCCCCCGGGTGAGCGTGGGGAGGCCCTGCTGCAAGTCTGCTTTTCCCACAAGTGTGTCCTCCTTTTCGACCCCTAAGTTAAAGATTTAGGACTCGCTCTTTAAAAAAAAAAATACTGGCTGACATATTTGCCACAGCCACGCTTCGAGGGGTCTATCCAAATCCGTGCAACAGTACTGCTGCTTAGTGTCCCTTTGCATGGGGGCTCTGTACGTGGGAGCCAAGGAATGTTTTATGCTCATATGCTTCCTATCTAGCTTCTCCATAAGCCACAAGAGAGGTTTCCTTCTCTCTCTGTTCTGCCCCGTACATCTACATCTGCTCCCTGCCCTGCTATCTGTATTGACCTCACCTACCCTCCTGTAGTCCAAAAGCCTTTGCTACAATCAAAAGGGCATCATTTTGCACATTCCAATGTGTGCTAAGGCTCTGATGAAGATGCACACAAATCCCTGTGCCTACTGTTTCCTATTGACTAATCAAGCCCTAAGCAGCACCTAAGCAGAAAGGAAATACTAATTTTTACTGCCTGCTAGTGGTTGCACTGAATCTTATCCTTCACCTTCTGTGGGCTTACAGAGCATCTGCCAGCTGAGCATCTGGTGCCAGATGAATTTTTTTCTTTCCCTTTAGCTCTTTATTTCACTTTTTCACGCCATTCCGTTATTCCATTTTACTATCATATTTTTTCCATTTCCTCGCTCACTTTTTTTTGTTTGTTTTTAACTTGTGTGTTCTTTCTCATATTCATTTTTTTGTGGCTTGCTGAAAGTCAGCTCTCTGCTTGGCTGATCACTGCGGTGCTTAAAAATAAAATATGTCCTGGCTGGCCAGGTACCACCGTCACACAGCCTCACCAGGGGAATGTCCTGCTCCCTCTTCCTTTCCTCTTGCTTCCCCCCTTGTTTCTTCTTCCCACTTCCCTGGTTCCTCTGTGTGCTCTCCCTGCTCTATTTACCCGTGGTTCCGATTACCCACAAAACCCCACAGTTTCTATTCTCATTCTCTTTTTCTTCTTTTCCTCCACCCTCTTCCCTTCTTCCACCCCAATCCCCCTTCGTTGCCACATAGCTACAGATCATAAAGGCACCACTGGCCTCCTTATTTAGAGACCAGTTTAACCAGACCACATGGGGAATGAAAGCGTTAGGCCAATCTTTCCCAGTCTCGCAGCCAGGCCCTCTCTGGTCAGCCTCTCCTGTCACTATAACTCACGCCCAAGATGATACCGCAAGTGTATCCGGCATTCACAGAGTATCATTAAATACAGCAGCAGAAGCCCGGCTATGGCCCGTGTTCTCCCCAGAGTGCCATATAACACTGCAGCGACCGACTCTCAGGCACACGGTTCTGACTTACATTTACCCTGCTTTATTTTCAGCCACTCAGACAACAGGCACCGCCTGGGCAGACAAAGGAGCCCCTCTATTTTTGTACTTGTTTTCTGACTCTGGAATATGGAAGCTCCACCAGAGGTCCTGTAATTGTCACAACATGACGCTTGAACTATGAACCTGAAACTGTCTGAAGGGCAATCTGCTTAAGGCACAGTATTGCAGTTTTTGCTGTGACTAGCACTGGTATTTTCTTTTCCTTGTTGGTATGAAAACTTTACTTACAAAAACATCTTTATGATAAAAATACACCTGTCGATATTCCAGAAGGGATAGCTAGACCCACGAGCCCCATTTCTTCATTACATTCTCTAGCAATTTCTTTTGAATTATAGAGATGGAGACTCAACCATTTTTTCATGTAGTTCCTAGCTCCAAAGCATACATTCTTCAGCCCTATTAATCCGACAGCACACACAAAATCTCTCGGTAACTCGTTATTCCCAGCTATACTTCAACACGCAGGCTAGTTGACACCCACGTTCTTGTACTCCCTGATGTTCCCATCCCATCTACACAAACACTACTGCTACACAAACGCTACTACTTGTAAACCATGCGATGTGTTCACCACCGTGCAGGCAGCGTTATGCTAGTGTGACGTACAAATTGCGACCAGCATCTTCTCAGTGAGATATTGAGGTCACAACAAGCATGCCCTGGCTCCCCATTCTCCATATCCCAAGCAAGTACCAAAGACCAACAGCCATTGGGATGGTTCCTTGTGGTTATGTATTTGGCTCAGCAGCAAAAGTGATCTGAAGCCTTCTTGAAAGGGCTCTTCCAGTACGTGATGAGTATCTCGAGTATTAAACCCATTACTTGTGGAGCTTTTCTGAGGCCTGTGCAGTTTTGAGATGCTTATGCTACATGAAACAGGCAGATGAAAGGCCTCAAGGGCAGCTGATACTGACACAGTTTTGTCCAACACACGGGGTCATGCCACCACGTACCAGTGCTCGGAAGAGATCAGCTCCCAGATGAAAAGCAGCTGGCTGAGATGTTTCAAGTGCTCTGTAGATCTCAAAGCGAAGGCAGGGTCTGCCCTGGCTGTGCACTGCACTCCTTTAGCTAGGACTGGGCAGCAGGAGTCGGCGTCTGAGGCCTGGGGCCAGACTGCACCTGATCCCAGTCCCACATAACCACGTCTGTGAGTAATGCCTTCTGTCGCTCTGCTTGGCTAGGAGATGGTGTACTAGCGACGAATTATGCAACCTCAGTTATTCACACTTGTATTATATCTTGGCTGTGCTGCTCTTGGAAGCCTGCAGTTTCCCAAAAGTTTCCCAGAACTTGGGAGAGGCCAACTGGTACAGATGAGTGTAGCAAAACCTCCTCAGCAATACAAGCCACCAGTACACAACACCCATTCTCCTTCTGCTCAGTCTACCCAAAGACTATAAGGCTGAGTTTGTGGATCCTTTTATTTAACACATTTTAGGGTCTGTGTCTGATGTCTCTAAAGGCTCTAGAAAGGTGACCTTGGTCAAGAATACCAGTGACAAAAGGCTTCTTACAGTCCAGCTAATATTCATCAACAACATTTTCCTTGAGTCGGCACCAAAAGTACAGTATAAGGTTCCACAGCTGCTAAGAAGAATCCCACCAAATGTACGAGGGACATTTGAGTTAGCCTCTTGACCGCTTACACCATATTGCCACACATTTATGGAACACGCATATACGAAACTAAAAAATAAATAAAATCTGCTCTGCACGATTCTTGAGAGAATGAGAGCCGCACCGCGTGTGTGAGCTACTGCAAGATACCACCACCAGTGTTAGTTCCTAGAAAAAAAAGAGTAAAAACCAAAACCTATTTAAGCTACAAGAAAATTGACCAAATAAGGTTCTGGACCATACTAAAAAGAGTGTAGGGGTCACCTATTTTCAGTGGCTATTCCTCTTGACAAAAGAGCTGGTCCGATTCCTAAGACTCCACCAGAAAAGGCTTGGGAACCCAGCTGCCAGTTAGAGGACTCAGCCCAGAAGGAAAGGATGCTGCCTATTCCAGCAGCAGACCAGCACAGGACACACAGCCTTTCTGGACTTGCTGTGTATGAAGCTGGAGTTTCCCCCGCTGTGGAAGAAAAATGCTATTTCAGGCCTGTGTATTTTCAGGCCTCGTTTGACCAAAAGTTGGCAGACTTAGCCGACACCCATGTTCCTGTCAGAAGTTTGTGAATCTCAAGCAGGTTTTGTGATCATCTATTTTTCATGTGTGCAGGAAAAGCACACATGGCTTCACTCGAACACACGGGCAGTAGGGTACTCTCTGACTACATGCAATTTTACAGATTTTATACAGCTTTCAGCTGAATCACATCTCTCAAGGCAAAGTATACCACTCTTGGATACCACATGGATTTTTAATGCTCCGAGGGATCCTTTGGGTCTATAAACAACAAGTAGATTACATTCATCTACATACTGTCAGACTTCTTTTCCCCTTACTAGTGAGAGAAATATAGCTCTTATTCTTCACTTGAACTAGTGTGTAATCCAAGTACAATTCATGGCCAGTTATGAGAAAAGCGGGCCGTATTTTTCATTGTAATTAACTGCTCCAGAGCAAGACTCCTCATGTATAAAGATGAAGAAAGGTCTCAGCTTTTCCTGAAAGACAACTTGCCTTTCAGCAATGTGTCTCACACTTTGAGTTTTGACTGAAACATTCCACTACTTTGTTGACCTGTTATGCCAAAAAAGCTGTCTTGTGTTACGTTTTACTTTCAACTGAATGTGCTGGCACATGCCAAGAAACAGAACAAAGTATTGCAATATACAATGGAATGCTATTTTGCACGGCTCCACACATGAAACTGATGTCAGAAAAAGATGCAAAGGGCATGGAAAATGCAAATAAATACTGTGATTCTTTTACCTTCTGTTTTAAATAGATAGATTAAAATACATGGATCCTAAAGATTTATGCATCCGTTTATAGTCCATTTTTGAGTTTTAACATTTCATGCAGCTTGTAGGAGGGAATGTATTATTTATGTAAGTCATGGTTATTCAGCAGTGTTTATTCCTGAAGAGCAACAAAACGTCTTCAACGGAGAAGAAGAAATTCATAACTCTGGTGTACTACCAGGGTTAGCCAACTTAATTGTCTCATTTTTTGATTGATATACAAAGAGCTTTGCTCCTACAAGCACCTCTGTAGCACTGGACATTTTGCTACCAGCAGTAGAAAATCACCTCCGTCTCCCAGGACAGACAGCACTACAATGGATTAAGTGGCTTAACAGCTCTTGAAAGAGTCAGATACAGAAAGAGCTGGTGGTGGTGGTGGTGGGGACCATTACCATTGTAGAGGTATTTGAGCTTTATTTTTGCAGCTCTCTTCCCAGCACAGTACTGAATGGAAACGCAGAACTGGGGCCCGCGAGGAGAAAACCCACATCAGCTATTCACTGATGTCGTTTCTGTGGGACATCAGTTTCTTGGCCATGTGAGCTATTCCTTCTGTCTGATGCAGTGTAAAATCCATCTCTTATTTATCATTATTTTCCTTCTCTATCTTTGGGCTCTTTTGCCCAGAGTTGTTTTTAAGACAAAGAGCACAAAAGTGTTATAATGTGAAAGAGCAAGTGCAGCCTTAGCATACCATTAGTCTTTTTAGCTACTTCACCTCATTGGAATTGTAGTGGTTGCTTTTTTCCCTAGTGGGCAATAAAACTGTTTAAATGAAAAAGAAAAACAACCTGAAGACATACAAATGCTTTTGCAAATGTCATTTCTGAGTCAACTTTTAGGTTCACCTTCTATGAAGGTGGATCTTGCAGAAGCTACATTCAACTCACCCCAACTGACCACGCGGTATCCTTCTACCTAGGTGCAATTCCTGCAAACCACCAAGGGGAATTAATAGTTGAACTGAATGAATCCCAAGTAGTTTGACTTATCCACTCCTGTCTCCACACAGCAATGCTGTCAACAGAAAAACCTGAACTGTTTCTATCTGTAGAGGAGAGAGGACCCAACTGCAGACAGATGTAGACGTGTGACCCATTTCTGCTTGTTTTCAGTAGACCCTTGAGAACAGGTAGATAGTACTGCTCAGCTGTTTAGCAGCTGCGGCAAAGGAGGAGTGCCGTTTCCTGCGACAGAGGCAGCACTGCTGAAGGACCACAGAAGACACTACACACTGTGCTGAAATACCTCGTATGGGTCTTCTGACATGTAGCTAAGAGTAGGAGATTAGAGCAAGGTTACAGTGGTGTTTTCTTTGCACTCTCGCAGGCACCTGGAGGCTGGGACTGCTCAGGGACAAGAGTTAGTGTCTCTAGTAGTTGGTTAATAGCTGCTGATAGATTTTCTTTCCATGAATTTCCCATGAACCGCACAAACATATGGCAGCCAGGAAGACCTGTGGTCATGAGCTTCATGTACTGTGTGAGAAGATTACTTTCTTAAACTTGGCACCTGCTAGCATCATTTGATACTGCTACGTCATGCATTATGAAACAGTAAACAATCATTTCATATTCAGCACCTTGTGCCAGCCCATATCTGTAAGCCCTGTTCCATGTTTCCTGATATTTTGCTAAATCATTCTAACAGATAGCAACCTGTCCATGCTTTCCTTTTGCGTATAGATGGAGATCTAGCATCAGTGTCCCTGCTTAGGAGAAACATCAACGGGCAGTGTCTGACCCTTGTGTGCACTGCCAGTAGGAACATCCCTGCCACAGTAACCGAGCACATGGTGTGAGTACCAGAGCATGCACTATTAGCTGCCACACATGAGGCTTTTGGGGACAAGGGGCACTTGTATGCCCCAGGAGAATATCAAGATATGCATGAACGTGGACTTCAATTCAGTTACTCTGTCACAGTATCGTGCCAAAGTGACTATGCCAGAGTGGTAGTGGTGCAGTCCCGTGCACTAAGCAGCGAAAGGCTGCTGGGCAGCCTTCATCTGGCCTGTCTCAGGTCAGAGAACGAAGGGTCATGGGGGCATTTCTGATTGTTCTTGGGAATAGGGCATCAATGAGAATAACAGAAAAAGTGCTAAGACTCAAAAGGATTTACATAGGGATTCTCACAAGGAGCAGAAGTCAATATCCCTAGAAATTTTTTATACGCACAGACATACACACACATGTGCGCACATGTGCATAAAAATTCACTATTTCAGTATTGTAAAACCAGATTCCATACCTGAGAAGGGAAAGGCCCAGAAGAGCTCTAGTTCTGAAAAACAGATCATTTGGCATTTTCTATCTAAGGATCTGAAAGGGTTGTTTTGTTAATACCGACATTATACACAGCACACTACCGACAGCTAGCACAGAGATGATGTTCCAAGGAAAACTAATATTTTTTTCCCATTTAATGTATAGCACAAATACTTAGCCAGGTATAGTATTTTATCAAGGCACACTAATCTCCTATCCGATTTGTAAGCTATCATGCATACATTTAACATTACCTTAAATGAAACAAAACAGCAATACAGAAAAGCATTGTTGAAACCTGAAAACATTTCACTCCCTATCATGTAATTAATTTTTTAATCAAAATGTCATTGCTTGTATGTGATAGGAACATTTTTTTGATCAGTCAGGCAAAAGTAACTATTATTTAGAAATTATTTGAAGGCATACCAACTCAAACAGTAAAAAATGCAAATGAAGATGCTTCACTAGCTAAAACATTGATGTCAAATGGTAACTTTACAAGTCTCTTGTTTTTTATTTTTTTTAAAGTACATCAGATAAAGCTCTCTAATAATAAAGAGACCCTTGCTGCCTTAAATGCAAAGTTTAATAGCTTCTATTTAAAGAAAGGGGAATTAAAGGCAGAGTGCAGTCCTAGATACCACTCCTATCTACTCTGAAAATGGTGGCACAGAGTCATTTTTCAAAGGTCTGTGACATGCACAAACAGAAAGTACCCTGGGTACTCATTGCACGACACATGAAAATAAAACTGCCTTTTACATCTACTAAATTTGGGAGACCCAAACTGAAGGTGAACAAGATGTCCTTGTGCTTGTGATATACACAAAGTTACTCATCCCTCTCCGCAACCTCTCAATTGTTTATTTTCCCTTTACTGATGATCCGCGTCTTTGCTGACCCGGCTCCACGCCCAGCCCCTCTCCTACAAGGTTTCGAGGCACAGCACTCACCCTACTATCCAATGGTCCCATGCTTCTGGGAGAACCGGGACCTTCTGGTACAACAAGCTGACTTAGCTGAGTGTCCACCCTCCTCCTGCCACAGCCCTAGGGGAGGGTCTCTATCCCAGCTGGGTGGGCTGGGAGGAAGCAGGATATGGCCGGCAAAGGCTTTTGCTTCCTCTGGAAATGGCACACTCTGCCCAGAATACAGCTTCGCCACTCGTTTTTCCTTTGCTTCGTAAAATGTGTCACCACTTCAAAACAAGGTAGCTACTATTAATTGCTGTTCAGGATAAACACACAGCAGTTATGAAAAGTTCCCTGCAGTCCCATGTCCTGCATTAGCCACTGCCTCGCTGTACGGCTGCGGACGGGGCATGGAGGAGTCTGGAGGTATAAGGTCTCCGAGAGATCCCCTGTGGATGATTTATGAGCTTAGTCTGCTTTAAATAGTTCTTATTTATATCATAGCAGGAGGACATAAAATCTGCTACATGTCAGCTCTGTAACTGAGAAGGGTGTGTGGATATATAATATGTGGATAATAGATAAGGTGCCAGTAGATGGCTCTCAAGATATGAGGCCTATGGCTTTTATAGGACTGAGACAACTTGGTTATTGAGTAATAGCTGCTTTCGCTGCATGCTGGGAAGAAAATAACCACTCAAACTGTATTTTGGGAAGGTGAGAGGACACAGATTGCATGAAACTGGGGCATCTTCTCTCCAGACCTGCCCAAAAATATCAAAGTTCTTAGCTTAGTTATTTTTGAAAATTCAAAGCAAAATGCAACCCCCTTTCAGTAAAGCGTGCTTGAAATTCCCCTTTAATGGTTTAAGTGAGATTTAAGGGCTGTTTAAGCAGACTGGGAAAAGCTGAGAGAATACCTCTGCAGTACCCCTGTTTCTGTGCAAGAAGAAGTATTGCCAGTCCCAGCAGGGTTATGTAGTTAATAAGTTAGATTTTTCTTAACTAAACAGTTGATCTATGTCTATTTAGAGTTGATTTTCTCAAGCATATGAACTAACACCCCTAAGGGGAGGGGGTCCGGGAGGGAAGCTCACAGTTAGCAATTCTACAGAGGATTGAAATGAATTTTTAGTACTGTGTGAGTGAAGTAGATAATATTTAATTGCCATTTTTGTTTTCTTCTTTTAAAAGAAGCAGAGAAGAGAAAATCTCATTCTCAATCTAGGCAGTGATTTATATTCCAAGCCTAAATTTTGTGAATCGAGCAAAGACAGACAACAAAAGCAAACCCAATCAAATTCTTCCAGCCATTTAATCACTCGTAAAGGATGGGAGAGGATTTGTACAACATAACTTTATTCAGACAGCTGGCCATGTAGCGTATGAACTAGAAATTCTGCTTGAAAATTTATTCAAATTTTAATTAAATTTGTTTCTGTCAATGCTTTAAATGCAGTTTTTTTCACATAACATGTCCTGAGGCCTACACTACCCAACTGTGATATATTTTCCTGGTCAGGGACCCCAGTCTATATTTATTATGCTCCTTCTGTTTCTTGGTTTCATGGCAGGGACAACTGGAGTGATTGCTAACTAAATAATTAGCCAGGGGAACACTTCCTCTGTATGTATCTGTACTCATTAGGCTAGTGAGAAAATGTAGCTTACTTTCATAATCTCTTTCCCTATAGGTACTGGCACTTTCCGGGAGCAAAGTAGGGAGAAAATGTAATTGCTAAAAGCTCACACATTCATTATTAGACTAATGATACCTTTTTCTCTCAGTCTTGCCTGATAAAGGCAGCTATAGAAGTGAAAGTGCTGCTGCTTCCCATTATAATAGGAAGGAGAAATGCAGACTTTTAGTATTTTTCCCCCCCCATCAAGCAATAGTGGGAGTATGTACAATATTATATTATATAATACAGTAGAATAATATAATAAAATAATATAGTATTATTGTCATACACAGCGTGCCAAAACCACGTGTCTTTCCTCTTGCTCCCTCCTACTCCACTCCTACCACAGGCTACAGAGGGAATTTAAGGAAAGTAGCTGGGTTAGTTCTGTCAGATAGGTTAGGTGTCCTGCCTGTTTTGCATGAAGGTACTTCTCGTATTTCAGCCTATTTTAAAAAAAAAGGATGAACTTTAGCCAACAAGTTGGGCTGAGTTGAGCTAGGATCAAATTGCTTTATTTTGGTTTCTGCACTTGTGCTTTTTACAGAAGATGAATGTCACTCAACCCATGATACTCCTTCAAAACCTTGCATGAAACTCTGCACTCAGGTTTAAGAAAGAACTGTTGAACTTAAACTACATCAATGTAAATTGCATCCCTGAACTGCAGCCTTTAACATATTAATAGGGATACCATAAGCTTTTGGAGTCCTGTAAAAAAGCTTCCACTCTTCCACAAGATCATAATTTTTTTTATTTTTCCAAAATTCCTCCCATATAAGGAGGTAGGGACTGGTATTAGCATTGGTAGAAAGCTGGATGACATTCTGATCCCCCTGAAATCAAAGCGAGTTAGTTGTTATTTTAGTTAGCCAGGTTTTTTTGTTTTTTTTGTTTTTTTTTTTTTCATCAGCTTTCATGGCTAATATCATTACTCCTTGATTTACATACTATTATCTCCCTATGAACTTTGGAGAATCTTGTGCTCATTTCTTTTTATTACAGCACTAGAAACTATTAAAGAAAAACTCACCTTGAATTGTAGAAGACAAGGTGGTTCTTCTGCAAATATGGGCTATCTAATGAATTCATGGCTTCCCCTGCAGAACTGTTCTGGTAGTGGTGAGGGATGATGGGAGTTTTTGAACAGTAATTTGATAAAAAGGAAACGCAGAGTTTCACTTATTATGCTTCTCATTTTATGGATCCATGCCCTGATTCAATCTCCCATTCTGAACATCTGGTATGCCTTAAAAAGAAGATTCTTCCACATGGAGTCTGGTTCCCGATTTCCTCAGCTATTATTTATTGCATCGTTTGGGCTTTAGAAGAGATTGCTGAACCAGTGTGGATAATCTAAAAAATAAACTTAATCTAAAACTAATGCAAACTGTACAGCATAGGAGATTTAGAAAAGCCTACTTAGCAGTCAAGTAAAACCCTTTCGTTTATCTTGGTACTTCCCGAATCCAGCTCTGAACAGATACGGGACCACGAGGGGGGAAAAAAAGTACTTTGAGTGACCAGAAGGCAGAAATTCTGCACACAAGGCTACTTGAAAAAGATTGTCTGAGCAATGTTTAGGGAGTTCAGAGTGGCTTGAACTCCCTGACATTGTTCAGTGCCTGCCCTCTTCAGTCTGCTGACCCTCTCAAAGTCAGCACATCCCAGTTACACCTGACACCAACGTGGGTGGGAGATGTGGGCGAGGGAAATGTAAACAGTAGGAAAAGCTCATTGTGTGAGTGCATGGACCGTGTCTCAGTTGCAGGGTGGCATCAGGAAGTTTCAGCCCTTGTTTTGAGAACAGTGTCTATTACCCACACTTAAGCCAAAGCATCTTTTTTAATTTAAATGATGGCTGCCTTAATAGCTTACTGCCTGAAATGTTCTTTGATACTGAGGCATAACGCTTTCCAACTGTGCACAATCAAATATAAGGGGCCCGTTAATGCTGCATGCTGGCACAAACCATATTTGGGAGATAGAAAGGTGATTAGCACCTTCTAAGCTCTATCCAAATAGAAAGCTAAAACAATCTGGATTGGATATGAACATTGCATACAAAATTCTTCAGCATCACATGTCTTCAGAGTCGAGGTTAGTGCCAATGGCTTCAGCAAATGAAACAAAATAATCACAGATTCAAGGCTTTCAGGAGTGCGAAAGGCAGAACTATTGGCAACAGCAGTATTGCTCTTACACCACCCGTTAAATGTGGTGTCATAACATGAGTCCTCAAGAGCTCATGAACCCAGGTGGAGTATTTTTTCTGTAGACTTGCAGTAATGGACGCTGACTCTAAGCAGGGACAAGTGACCCTTGTACTAGCTGTTGTACAACAGACCTTCTGGCAGCGTTGGGGATTTTCCACACCTCAAGCAGCAAGTTTTATTTAGAACTACTCACTTTTTTTTTTTTCAGAGTAAGAAAGTTGCCCTTTTTTGTGTCAATAATACTTATTTCAAGGAAAGATTATTTGAATAAAATAAAATAATTGTTTCTTTTTTCTTAGGCTTAACCACTGTGAAGAGTTGGCATTGCCATAACAGTGTATCGTTTTGTAATAGTAATGGGGAAGATCCAGTTCAAACCATGTTCCTGATCATACTCAACTGTTCTACACAGACCCATGACTTTTGCATGTATCATTTAGAGAACGTAAAATGGCCCAAAAGATGTGGGGAGTGAGGTCTGGATTGCCTGGTCAGATCCTCTTTACTATTGCTATAAGCACATTTGGGTTACCATGCTGAACCAAAATTAACTAATTTCTTGTTTGACCTTCAACAGGACTTTTAACTGACTTGGCACCTTGAAATATAGAGAAAATGCTTTCTTAAAAGCAACAGTATGTCTGCAGCACTACATTTCTATATGATACCTGAAGACAGCATACAAGCAGTTTATTGCAGAAATTTGTTCTGTGCCAGAAAGCAGCCCCAGTAGAGATTTAAAAGACAATGTCTCCCTGCCTCATTAGAAAAGCTGTACCCAGCAGACCTGAGCTGCCTACTATGGCTCACCCGAGTCACATCCGCTGGCTACAGCTGACCCAAAGAGGTGGGAAGCTACGGATCTAAACTCAGGAATGCTTCCCAAATCTGGGTTCAAATGTACTATCTGACTTCACGCCGAGGGAGGACTCGAGCGTGTGGCCTGTCCCTCCTCCCCTGTGCCAGGCGGTTCTGCTGCAAGCATGGTGTGACGGCCGCAAGGGCTGGTGGTGTGGTCTGGCTGGGTTCCCAGCCCAGATCAGCAGCGACCAAGGGCATGCACGAGCCTGTGGTGGAGTGACAGAGCCAAGACTACTTATCTAAACAACCCCTACCCGCGAGAGATGGTGCTCCAGAGGCAGATGCTCTACTGCATTCTGTAAACGATATGTTTGTTAAAGACCATCAAACAGCTTAGAAGTAAGATTTCTGGAAAATGTACAAACTGAAAGCAAAATTACAGCACTGCTGTAGATAGTGACAAAGCATCAGATACATCAGCTTTAAGCAAATAGCTAGCTTGGGGTTTTCAATTGCGATTACCACATACTCTCTCTGTTTGTAATACCTAGGAGACCCATAGCACATTACAGAATTTTGTTGTTAATTACTAAGTAAGTGAAGAAGGAGAGAAAAAAATACTGTGACCAAAATATATATTGTGTATTGATTTAGAGAACTGTAATTTAGGTTTAATAATTTATCATTCCTCTTAACAGGCTACGCTGTATTTTATAAAAAGTAATGAAACCTTAGGAATACAGGGGAAATCACTTCACCCTCTGTCACTTGATCTATGCTGAGAAATGGGAAGGAGTGGTTTGTCTTCCCCTTGCCCTATTTATAAAATGTGCAGCTTGGCAAAGAGTAGATTAGCAAGATTACAGACTTTTCTTTGCTGTTATTTATCATGCAACAGTGGACAAAATAGTAACTGGTGTTTGATGTTAAAAGAGTCTTCCCAGGTAATACCCTCAGGAAGTAATCACAGGAGCACTCAAAACGATGACAATCATTGTCCCATCAATTTGAGCAGTTCAAACCAGCAGAAGTTGCTTGGCTCGTTGAATGATAATGAGATCATCTCTCTATTGCTAGAAAAGCCAAGTCACTCAAATCGGTACTTCCACTAGTACTAGAACACAGCAAGCTATTAATGAAATCACTATTGGTTTGCGTCTAACTGGAGGAATAACCACAAGAAAACTAACTTGTCATGAGAAATTATTTAACCTTGTTACAACACACATACATATCTGCAGCCTTAGACTGCTTTGAGTGCATGGGCCCATTTGGGCTAAATAATTTCATAAAAGTGCACTGTGAAAACTTTAGGGATAAAACCTTCATACAGAACTTCAAACAAAATCCAAGTATTAAGTTCTTACGTGTGCGTTCTTTGTAGAGGGCATTACTGCCACATCCTCACTGTTGAAACCAGAGATGTCAAACAGCTTCATGGTACAGTGAGGAGGTCAGGTCTCAGCCTTGTTTCCAGTGGAAACAGGGCTTATGTGATCGCATTGATTATGAGCATACAACTCTTTCCTCCCTCATCCAATTTTTATTTAATTGGCTGCTTTCAACCAAACTAGAGAATCACAGATTTCTCAAAAGTAATTAAATTCCTACAAGTTTCATTGAAGTAGACAAATAGGAAAAGGACAGAGACCCTAGACATGCTCTGAACTAAGCTCATTTTTAATAGACACCAAAGGACCCCAAGAGGAGATCCTTGAATGATTCCAACTACAGATAAAAATCCATGTGAACCTTTGACCTCTGTCAAAGGTCATTAGACACAAATTAGACACCAGTAGACAAAAATCTAGTACTGATGCTTTTAGAGCTTCTGGTACACAGAAAGGCCTCAAAAGCTCAGCTGTATTTGGCATCTTCTGAGTCCAAGACATATTGCCAGACTGCTCTGAACTGGATTCAGTCAGCAGCATAGGAATGGTAAAGGTATAACAACCTCCAGCAATGCAAACTCTGCTGTTCCTCATGAGTGCCCTGAGGCATCAGGAAGTCACAGAAGGAATTTGCTTTGGTGGATCTGCTGCATACACCTTGCATCTTGCATGAACGCCTGATATGTTGAAAGGGTAGTCCAAAGTTAGGACACTGTCCTAAGATTTGGAGAGACATTAGTTCTCTACCACGCACTTCTGGGTGATCTTAGCATCATCGTACAAATCCCCATCCATAAAATGAGGATGACTACACTGGCCTGTATAAAGGAACATGTTACAGATAGTAAGGTACTCACAGTGTGGGCACATAAAGAAGGTACCTCAAAGAAAAAGATAAGATGCTTGAGCCTGGAGAAAAACTGGCAAATTATTATACAGGCCTTCTTTTCTCCGACTTTTGCATAACCTGTTATCCAGATTTCAGCTGCATTATTTTTACATATCTCATTTCTCATCTTTTTTTGACCAGATATCCTCTGTCATCAATTATTTCCTTCCAGGTGACTCACTATATGTAATTGGCCTGGGAAGCACTAGAGGAACAGCTCGTAGCTGCAGAATGAAACTTTAGGAAAAGAGTCCAAAGCATCTGAAGAGGTGGCATCCCAGGATGGCTGATATACTTCTGGAGGCAACCTGTATTTCAGGAAACCACTACTCTGCCTGCAGTTTGATTTACATCCAATGTTGATTGCCATGGTATATACACAGTAACTTTTCTCTTAGGACTTACTTACTGTAAAATTAACTATCCAAATTTTAAAAATTTGAACAGGTCTCCAAACAAAATCATCACAAGTAGGAAAAAAAATAAAATATGTGGCAATCACCTATTAAGAGCCATAGACATAGGGCATGGCATCTAATCCACTAATCCCCAACAGCTGGAGAAAAGTCATTACTTGTAGACAAGCACAGTTCTTCCTAAGCCCCAGTGTCCTTTCATAGCAATACTTACTTTTCACGTACTATGTTTCCAGGGATGGGATGCAATAGCAGAACAGAGGTAGCTTTTCTGATTGGGCACACACACTACAAATATATATCCTCAAAAGTATAGGGCATAGCTTCCCCCTCCCCCCCATTCATTAATTTTTCTTTAAAACTCAACATTTTTTAATTGGCGGAAATTCTGCTCTACTTAGAATCACCTTTTCCATTTTCTCTTCACTTTCTGCTATTCTCAAACTATCTCCCTTTCTGGAAAAAAAATCTGAAATGTCAAATGCCTAAGTAAGGTGTCTTCTATTTATTTCATCTAGATGAAATGGAAGAATTACCCATCTCACGTACAGTAGGCAGTCCAGGACAAAGACAGAAACTAAGTGGCTCCCCACAGATCCCTTTTTATCTAGTCATAGATCATCTTACTGTTGAGCAGAGGATAATGAGAAGTAACAAAGGCACTCCCATATTGCTGGATCACTTGTCTTCTGCTTAAGAGGCATACTTAATGATAACTATCCACAATTTTTCATATCTAAGCAGATCAACCGATTACACAGCTTGCAAATATATAAGTGGATCTTAAAAGAGCAGAATGTTCCTGGTGTTATACCTGGGTAACATTGTCTATTACACTGCCAAACTAACGAAGCCCAAACAAGCAAAAAATTCTGGGTAGCAAAACGAGGTATATCTACCAGCTCTAGATGGACCACTGAAGTATCATTCATCTGCTCACAAGGTTTGGTTCCAATTACACCTCTGAATTGCTCATTCCTTAAGGACATCTGGTGTAAGTTGCTTTCTGAAAGGTAGCCACATCTTTCACAAAGTTATGCAGATACAACAGCTGTTGTATATATGGTCACCCAAAAGCGAGAAGTGGCATTCTGTTTCTCCCCCACTTTGGAACATAAACTCACTTCTTTGCATCTACTGTGCAAGCAGAGTTTGACTTTTTGCTGTTACTGGGTTTTGTGGTGGTTGGGTTTCACTGTCCCCATGTGTGTGTGTCCCAATGTCCCGTGTCCGTCCATGTCCCCCGTCCCCCCCCCGCTTCTTTCCTGCCAGCTCCATTTCCTTACACATAAACCTATGCCTGCAAATTGCAGATGCTGTGTTGCTAAGTTCTGGATTTATACCTAGAAGGCACTTCAAAAAACCTGGCTGCGGTTATGCTGAGTGCTACACGACTGTTTTGATAGCAGCTGGTTTCTCTGAGTCAGCTGGAAAACAGCTGTTAGCTAGCTACCTTCTCCTTGGTCAGAGGGTGCTCACTAGAGGCAGTTTTTGGCTTTGTGATACAGGTTCATTTGCAGGAGATTGCTGGACAGATACTGCTTTTCCCATATGCTGGAAGGCCACCTCTGCAAGCAGCTGTCATGCAATTTGGAAGGTGTTACAATGTTCCTGCTTTTGAGAGTTTGATTAATCAATATAATGTGAATTTTGTTCAAACTGTATGGGTCCAACCTAAAACTCACAGATATCAACAGGAACATCTCTACACACTTCATTGCACTTTGAGTTAGATTGTGCTAAATACAGCATCTCTATTTTCCCAGCAGTTGGCTGTTGGAAATGAAATTCATCTGTGTGCAAAGAGATCAGGAAAAAAAAAAATCTATACCCACCTCAAGCAATGCATAAACTTTGTCTGAGTTAGCTATGTGGTTTGATTAATCTGTCATTTAGACTGTCTTGGTATCAGTACAGCCCCCCTGACCTCAGTCAGATGACTCTGGATTTACCCCGAAGAATGGGGACAAAACAAAGGCCAGCATCTTGAAATAGCATAACATGGGCTATTAGGATGGATCCTTTAAAATATACAAGACACATACCATATCAATATTTACTAATAAAGGACATTTTTAGAGAGAAAAAAGGACGCTATTTACCTTTCCCTATGTACGATGTACTGTGAAGTAGAAGGGGTGACTTGGGTTGTGGCCCTACAATAGTGAATGGCAAAAAACCAAATCTGTCAATATTTTTTAAACTGCAATTTTATCAGGATTTTTTCCTATGTTAGATGAAAAGGTATCTTTGCTCACTTTTAGCCAACTCACCCCTCCCCACCCCCCCCTATTTTACGTTTCTGCATCTACATCCTTTCTAGATTTTATCCATCTCAGAGACTAAGCTTCTGTTTCTGGAACACAGATAGCACACCTGGGCTACTGCAGTCTAAATAATGAAAAATTACAATTAGTGGGGTAATTGTCACAGGATGATAAAACTGTGAAATGTTCTAGCTGCATAGTAAATGGCATAGTGTGCTACATGCAACACAAACAAATATGCCTAGAAATGTACAAAACCCCATGGACCTCTTCAGTTTTCCCCAATTTCTTGGCATTATGGATTTTTTTCAAAATCCTCATCAGCCTGTACCACAAGAGGCAGGAAAAAATATAATCATACAACAAGCTATCTAAATATTTATAGTACCAGGGGATGAGAAGACATTTTAAACACTTAATTGCACTAAGAAGCTGAATACAGAAGCCAAAGCATGTACCATTCCTCAACCCCGCTCTGTTAAGGGGAAGGACAAATATTAAAATAACATAGGGTAAGAACAACACATACCAGAGCTAGATCGACCCTTTTTCCAGGGCACTGACAATCAGCCACTCTTGATGAAAGGTATTAAGGAGAATAGTATTTTCAAGAAGTTTTACATGGCCTTACGCATAGGTCTACCCCTTTCCTGGGCTCAGCCTCCACACCTGAGAAACGGGCTGGTGACCTGCTCTCCTTGCAGCCTGCCTGACTCTCCATCTGTCCTGCCCCAGTGTGGCACATTAAAGCACTGCTCCTGGTAAGGAGCTGGGGGCACAAGGAAGGTTTTTTTTCTTAAGGGGAAAAGATTTTTCCAATGACATAAACTCATGTGTTACAGACTGGTGCGTGCTCGGCTCCTACCTGCTTTCAGATTGGTTTCTACTCTGGGAGACACGTACGTTTTTTTTTTCTTCTACATCATCACTGAGGATCAACTCTCCTAAACAGGCATTTATTTTAGGGGAAAACAAGAAGCTGTAGTCCTTGCAAAGAGCAGCAAAACTCCTTTTGAACAAATTGCCACTGTGACCACAACCTGGTATCACACAAACACTGAACTACTACCGCTCCTGTAAAGGTTACAGGATTTGCCTCATCTTTGATGAACCTTAGGCTGCCGTTTCATATTCTAATAGAAATTAAAGAGCTAATTACATACAGTTTAGACTACACATGAGGGACGCAGGCTCAGCTTCCAGCTGAGCTGGGAAAAATTTAATTGTTTAGTTAGAAGAGCAATCTATTCCGAGACATGCAAAAGCAGCTTCTGATTCTAGGTTAAAAGTCATTAGAGCAAGTTATGATCTTACAACTATTAGTTTCCTAATTTAGATCAAGGAATAACAACTGTAAGGAAAAGGCAGTGACTGTGCAGATTAGATCATTAGACCCACAGTCAGCAGAACTAATGTCCATTAACCTAAGTGGCAGCATTAACACCCTTCTTCCTGGCACAGACCCACTGCCCCCTCCCCGTAATCTGCATTTCTGGAAGAACACCTGGCTACAGCAAAGTGAGCCAATTCCAGGAAAAAATTAAGCAGGAAAACAGCAAGCAGATTTGTTTTGCTGTGGGATTTTCCACAGTAACCTGGACACAGAAGCGGAGGGTGGCAAGGGGCGGGGGTGTCCTCCTTCCCACAGAGACCCCTTAGCACACTAAGGATCCCAAAGCCATTTCATTGGGAAATGACCATGTGAAACTGCAGGCCAGAAGGAAGGAAAGCACCATTTCTCTGGCCAGCATCAATGTCACCTGAGTAACTGCCTCTCCTCTCCTGCCTGGTCAGGCCACCTGAAAACCTGACAGACAGCTTCCAGCAGAGACCGGCTGCTGTGCTGCCACCTCCGGCTGGGGGCTCATCACGTGGATCCTGGGAACCACAGGACATTCATACGCCCAAANCATTAATACGCCAAAAAAAAAAAAAAAGAAGCAGAGGAAATTCAAAGGCATTTTATTTTTATCATAATGAAAAAACGTCTCCATATTTCAGCAGTAAATGTGAACATATGGGTTTTAGGGAACTTTTAATTTTGATTACTTCTTTAGCTATTATCTTTTCTCAAAAGGACACCCCTCCATTCTTCCCCCTTCCTGCGTCTGCCACCATCAGCTGCATATAGTCTGCAGTCAGCAAGGGACGTTATTTAAAAACTGCTAATGTGTAGGATTTAAATAGCATCTTTGTGTTGACAGATTCTGTGTTACTGTGCGGAAGGGGGAAGTTACAAAAAACAACAATAAATTAGAAACTTGCAGCAACAGTGAGATTTAACGAGAGAGCATTCACATAGAGCTGCTGAGGGCAAATTAAATGAACCAGGATGGATTACCATCTGTTTTGGGCAGTCTTACTTGGCAAGGGTCTAGGACCAGAAGGGACTGGTGTATCTTTGCTGTCTAGGTCAATACACCATGCTGCCTAGAACAGGCTCGAGCCCTGGATTGGAACAAAATAGTCTCCTTCAACTTCCCCTCATGCCAAAGCACCACAAAGCAAATACTTTTTGCATGACCCTTGACAAGTTATCTGCTGTATTAATCTTATGATTTGCTCAGTTGAGTCTCCGGATTTATCTGTTCTATTTTAATTGTGGCCATGATTCAGTCATCACATCCATTTTTGGTGGTATCAGTGAAACTGTACCACATTTATTCAGTAATATGCTCAACTTTATTAAAAAGATAAGAAAGCAAATATAAAATGAAAGCTATTAATAAACATAAGACTGACTTAGTACATCAAACCACCATGTGAGTACTCATAATTTAAAAGAAACTAATCACGTCAGTCACTGAATTAGTGCATCTAAGGATCTGGGCTCCATTTTCTAGGGACTACACAAATCTGTAATAAAAAAAGAAATACACAGCCTCTACTTTCAGGCAAAAATATTGGGTAACTGTTTCAACACCAATCATTGGTTAGGGTTGCCTAATATGTTGGTGAAAAATGCTCAATATTACACAGGCCCAAGAACAGCATAAACCATATACAACAGAATAAAACTGGCTGCCCCCCTTAACCCTTCCACTGTACTGGCTGGATTGTTGCTGAGCTTTGCTTCTAGGGTGAAGATCCTGGTGGTGTGAAGGGACCTGTGCAGGTGTAGAGTACCATGCTTTTGCCATTCTTCAAGAAACTGCTGGAGCATATGAAGGTGAAATATTCAGCGTGTCCCCTCTCTGCCTGAATGACCTGGGAACAATCTGCATTTTAGCTATGAGCTGACTGAGTCTATGGGCTAGTGGTCGTTGCTCAGGCAGAGGAGTGGTGACCTTGGTCTCTCAGCTGGTACGGTGGGATAGTAAATCCAGATCTTTCTTTTTTTCCTGAGCTTAGAATCACAGAACAGACTTTGCCTAGAGATTTCCATTTCTGACCCACCACAAACAGGGCAGACACATGCAAGGCTTCATGATGATGTTACATTACCTCTAAAGAAATATAGGTTAGAATCTATAAACACAGCACCATCAGCGAGCTCTCTTTGGAGGGAAACTGCTGGTGTATATGATAATACTGCTTAATATGTACTCATAATCCACTGCAAGGAACTATCGGGGCAATAAAAATAAGAATACTGTCTACTCTGTTTGAAGTTTCCCAGCACAAGTGTCATGACCCACTGTATTTCTGCTTCTCTCTTAAATAGCAGAAAGATGGTTGTTCTAGGTGAGCAGAGCTCTTGTTTCCTACCAGAGAAATAATACTTTTATATTAGGGGGGTTACCTTCTCTGAGTTCTTGTTACTACAGAGATAACACATTGCTATGGGAAGGGAATATTGCTAATGGGAATATTTTATTTTTGGCCTCTTCTGGGTTTTGGCACAGGTAGGTGAACATGTGCTGTCCCCCCTCAGTTCACCTGGGCTTGATGAGACTTACAGCAAGGGGTTCCTGCTCCCCCACCCCTTGCTCCCCAGCTGGGCAATTATTCCCCACAGGGAGCAGTCTCCCTTTCCTAGGGCTGGCATGGGCACCTCCTTCAGCTATTCAAGCACAGCAAAAGCAGCTGAAGTCTAGAAGAGCCTGGGCTTTGCAAAGCTCTGCTATTCAGAAGCGATCAGGAACAGCATGAACTGGGGAGTCTCTCCGTGTCAGCGAGGAGCCTTGCTCACACTTGCCACAGCTCCCAAGACAGGAGATCACAACTCCTTCACTTGCAAGAGTCATCAGTCCACTTGCATCATTGGTCGCCAGCAGTATTAAGGGAGAAAGTGCGAGCCCTGCCATCGTTCGCCCTGTGGATGCGTTCACGAGACCTAGATGCTTCATATGGGATCATTTTGCTGAAGCCTTAACTAGATGCATATTTTCCAAGAGACATTTGTGCAGTACCTCAGATCACATAGGTACCGAGGTGAGAGGTGACTCCGCACAGGAAAGTGAATCCACATCTAACTCCAAGGTGTTTGGATATGAGGTCTTGATTTTGCCCTTTGTAGATGTAGAGAACAGTCCCTACACTTGGCTTTACCAACCTCCAGCTGTAAAACAGTATGTGTCACATTGCCTAAAACCACAAGACTGGTCAAACTCCCAGATATTAATAAGCAAAGAATTGCCCCCTTGCTGCCTTTTGAGCTTGTAGAAACCATTTACTTTGCAAACTTTTTTTCATATTCAAAAACTCCAGAAAAATACTGTCTTTAAATAAAAACACACTTTCCTATAACCCCGGGATTCTTGAGCTCTGGCTAGAAAAACACATCCAAGTATTGAAAGTGTCTGAAGAACAGAAAATATGAGAAGTCAGAGCCAGCAATACTAGCATTTTAAATGAGAATGTGAATTCCTCCAACATGTGTGAATAGTCAAAGAAAAGAGAAGTTGAGGATCGTGCTCAGGGCAGTCAAGGGCATTGCTGGAAAGTGAGATGAAAAAAGAATTTGGCAGAATTAAATTCACAGGCTGCCTCAGCTGAAGCAGGTAAAACTTGCCCTTTTCTTAGAGACCTGTTGTTGTTATGGTTTTAAAACTTTTTTTTTTCCCAGCCTCCTGCCTATCTTCCTGCTGCAGATTTAAAGAAATAGAAGGTGGGTGCATTGTGAGATGAAGAATGAGGAAAGAAAAATAAAAAGCAGCCCTTATCATTTCTGATCTCTTTCCCGAAGCTATGAAGCAGGCAGCAAAATAGCTGCTCTTTAGCCATCCAAAGAGCCTGACGCAGCCCGTGGCGTGCCTGACCCTTTGCAGGAGGAAGCGTCCCATTTCACAAGACCACTGTGGTGACCAAGTCCCTTCTTGTATGCTGTGGCAGAGCGGGTACGGGGGAAGGCTGGCAAGGGAGCCAGGGAGCAGAGAGCCAAGAGCGGGGAAAAGGAAGCAGAAAAACTACCAAGACAGACAGAGTGGAGGAGGCTGGATGAGAATTCAGTCATAGCCAAAATGAAAGGCTAAAGCAGAGCACTATATTTAACTGAGCTGCTCAATTGAATGTTGCTGGAGAGCTTAAGTTTTGAAGGATCAGAGAGTTATGGAGTAACTTTAACTTCAGAGCTTCTTCCCTTCTCTCTTCACGACCTTCACTACTCACGTTACATTTGAATTTAGGTGGTAACTTCTCCAGACTGCATCTTTGCACCTGGCATTTCTTTGAGCAGTCGTACATACCTAATAAGCCTTTCCAAATATTATGTATTGCTTAATTTAACACCGTTGTCCTGAAGTAATTGCACACTATGGAACACATTTAAAAAGATTATAAATTTGGTTTCAATGAGAGCTGGGGAGTGCTGAGAGTTTAGTAGTAATCTAGACTAATTTTAAGACACTGTTTGCAGAGCCAAGTAGGATGGAGAAAGATCTTGAAGAAAAGTTAGGAAAGGACAGTTTTATGGTATTCCACTACTTTTGCTCACAACTTTTCTGATCCTTTCCAGCAATTGTACAAGAAGCTAAATAATTAATGTTACAACACAGAATGTTACACCATGAATATGTTCTGGTTGAGTTACATGTAACTTCAGCCAAATACTCCCTGTTGCCAGCTTCATCTAGTTCTAGAGAATATCCTTAGATTCAATAGCGATACACTGATCAAACCCTATTTGCTACCAATATACTGATTGCCCTGGTGGAATTTATATTGTTGAATATGTATCTGCTGGATCACATTAGATCACATATAAGACAATATTAAAAATTTCTGACAAAGTTACACAGGATCACATCAAAACCTATGAAAATAAACCAGCGTGATAGCAAATACAACAGTTTAGACAAGTGTTTTATATTTGGTACTGTATTCAAAGACATCCTTTTAATTTAGAGAGGCAGGCAAGGGTTAAGCTTGAAGATATTAAAATTATTTATTTGGAATGTCTTTATTCAATCCACACAGTAAAAAGCACTGTCCAGAGTGGGCTCAAAACCATGACACAGGTGAATTGCTTCATTCTGGTTTTACCCAAGGAATGATATAGATATTGTTTAATTAGGGAAAGAAATTTTAAGATGTTATGAAATTGACTGGAGTATCTCAGAGACCTTTCTATTTTGCTTTTAGAACTGAAACACAACAGTGGATGTAATGAAAACAGAACAACTTGTTTCTTCCCAGGAATCTGCTATTATGGAAATTACTATGTGTTATAGAACCATGTTCTTGTAGACATATGGCCTATGTTCAAGTCCACTGGAGCTGGCGGATTTGGGAGCAGACTCATAATGACCTGTCTAAAAGTCAGAACGTAGTTGGATGTATATCACCATATTCTACTTGCTTCGGTGGAGCTAAGCCAGCTACATCAGCTCAGAATATAGCCTTATTCATCTCAGGCAACAAGACGGCACGTTCAGAGCACAGACTAGCTGCATGGCAGATGAGTAACCAGGAGTTTCTGAGATATGGCAGAACTGTATTTAATGACTATCTTCTCCAAGACTTAATTACGCTTAATGCTCTCCTGTGACAGAGTGAGGTGATAAGAGAGACTTTCTCATGCCTGTTTGTCAACAGAAATACCAGAGCTAATAACAGTAGTCTCTAATAAATTCCAACTTGAACTTCAGAACATGACCAGCTGTCATCTCCTCCTGTCCCTGCTGGGAGACAGGGACAAGCCGAGGAACGTAACTCCCACTCGTAATTATTGGACAAGGAAGTTGCCGTGACACAATTGCTTCTCCCATTATGTCAGGTTTTATCACCATTTTCAGAATACCAGGATCTGCTTTCCCTCACAATAACTAAGGTCTAGACCTGAACCCCTGCAGTAGCCGCAACCCTATTGCTGAGCGGCAAGAGACAACACTGGCACTGCATGGGTTTTGGGGTGCGTGTGCAGAGAGAGGATGAGCACGCAGTTCAATTCACACTGCATTGTTTCCATCCTGAAACACAAGGAAATATGTCCATGATGACTTCAGCTGTCACTCAGCAGAATGCCAGACCCCATCTGTTCTTTAAATAACAAAACAAAGCCCTCCACTTAATGTTGGATGATACAGAAGGTTTTGACTGTAAAGCTGGATAAGACTCCCTTATTTGCAACTTCCACAGGATAGTCAAGAATAAAGCTATTCTGAAATGCTGTGGAAAACAAAAGCTTTAAGTCTGCTTTGTATCCACTATATGAACAAACCAGAGGGAGGAAGCCAGGCACAAATCTGCATTTAAACACCAAACTGCTCAGACCCACCCAGCACAGTGGCAGCAACATCCTAAAGACTACTGGGGTGCCAAAAAACAAGCAGTGTAGAAATAGCAGGAACACATTCTTGAAGTGAGTACTTCAGCTGTAAAGCAGTATGCATTTTTGAAGGGAAAAAGCATTTATTTAAAGGAAAGATGCAGTTATTTGATGGTTTGTGATCTGGATATAAACGTAGGTTAAGACTAATAGAGGAAGACAATGTCCATGAACTTGGCTGACCTTCTCCCCCCTCAGCTCTTCTCCCAACCCTTCCTTGAACTGTTACCTGTTCCCAGAGTTGAAGGGGCTGCGGAATTTTACCAACTGATCTCTTAGCCTGTTCTTCCCAACACAGGGAAGAGAGCCGCCTTTGACCTCATCCCAGGATAAAAGGAAGGAGAGCACTGGAGAGCTATTGCAAACAACTCGGTCAAG
The DNA here is from genome assembly GCA_013400875.1 of Anhinga rufa. Lineage (NCBI taxonomy): Eukaryota > Metazoa > Chordata > Aves > Suliformes > Anhingidae > Anhinga > Anhinga rufa. The sequence continues at coordinate 3,853 of VZTV01033452.1, read as the reverse complement.
CTCAGCTGAGCCTAATATGGAGAACAGCCAGAAAAGGCTGGGGAGAAAGCTCAGACCAGGGCATCCCTAACAGTCCTCTTAAGTGGACGTGTCCAGCAGATCCTCCCCTTGTTCCCTCACTGAAGCTTGAATTGCACAACCTTAAGAGATGTCTTCTGAAGCTGGAGGCATTGGTGGAAATACAGGTACACTGCAGCCCTCCTGGAGGAGGCAGCAGCTTGCAGCCAGCGTGGTTTTGGCAAACTGCTTTTGGTGCATACGGTAACGCAATGAATCACCATGCTCTTCTCCACTGATGGGAATTTACTGAGAAATCTCAGAAGAATTACACAAAGCTTTGACAATTACAGCCAGGGCTATGAGACGCCCTCCCAGCAGGAACTCCTGCCTGCTTGCCAGGTCTCTGCCACAGCGTAGGACTGGACGAGCTCCCATCCTCTTGCAGGCACACTTGCTGGCAGCTCTTCTCCCTGACTCCCCTCTCTTCCCCACGATACAGGTTCTGACCCAGGAGGGCAAGCACTGGGTAAGAGAAACCTCTTCCCTCTTTCAGGTTGCAATGGTGAGGCTGGGGGCCACACTGTGCATATAACCAGGTGCACAGAGAAGACCTGCACTCTCTTGCCTTAGCCAGGAGTTTGTCTGCCCCACCACCCCATGTACAACTGATGGGCGTCTCAGGAGAAGATGCCTGTGAGAGCTGGTCCTGGACAGCCACAGAGATGTTGAGAAGCGATGGGAATGCCCAGAGGTATGGGATTTCCTGGCAATTCCCACCACAGCACTGAGAATTGTGCCCGAATCCCCTGATGTAGAAGACTAGAGCCCCTAGAATGCAAGCCCACAAATATACTCAAGCTGGAGATGACCAGCACTTCTTACAAGAGACATCAGAAATCACAGATTTCCAGCCACATAAAGGCTGCATGCTGTGTGCTCCACATACAGATGGAAGAAGAGAGAAATGCAGTATCAATAATTTTTCTACTGCTTTTTTTAGGAGATCTGCAAAGGTGCTAGCAAAACTGCTTTCCTCATTCCAGTTAAATAAGACTAGCATTTTCTTCCAGTATTTTCTAGTAGGGTGCACATTTGGTTTCCTGTAAATTATAGATTCACAAAGACAAGCCCCCACAAAGCAGCATGAGTAGGAATCATCTCAAGATTTGTGTGCATATCATTTTCAAAAAAATCCTGCAAATCATTTATACTGCACGACACGTACGTGCTGGCTGTGAGCAATTAATCAGGAAACAACATTTCACATCCCTGGGCTGGCATTTGGAGTGGGGCCTGAAATACAGTAGGGTGGAAAAAATGGAACTAAAACATCTTGTTTGTGTTTTTTTTTTTTTTTCTTTTTTTTGTGTGTGTGTTTATTTGTGTATATGGAGTTCTTCATACAAGACTAGACAAGAGAATTATGGAGGAAACAAGGCTTGTGTGCACTTGCTAGGGATGTGAAGAAGAGCTGCTAGCATTTGCTGAGATTCCTCTCTGGGCAGCTGCCCTGGGTCTGTGTCTATTTTGATTACAAGCTGTGCCACCAATGGAGGAGCATGCTGCAGCTACAGGAACCTCAGCATGTCCTCACTGATCTCTTCCTAAATGTCTGGATTCCCTTACTCATGCATCCAGAAGGATTCTCCAGTTATTCCTCATTCCTCTCCCATGATAGCTTGTTACACACCCCTTGCAGTACATAAGAAAAGAGCAGTTCCTGCTGGAAGTAACTGACAGGTAACTATTTAAGGATGCTCAAGTATCACCAGGAGAACTGAGATTTGAAAGGAATCCATACAATGCTGTTGCTTATGTTTTATGAGAGCATGTGCAGCTTGTAGCTGTTGATTTGAATAACAAGTTGACTGTAAATTCATAAGTCTTGGTCATCACATACTCAAAAGCTAAAAATCTTTAAATGCATTTTTAGTGGGCTCAGAGGGACTTAGGAACCATAGTTTTGTGACAAGTGTAACTAAAGACCCACTATCATCCCAGTTTAACTTCTAGTGGAAGGAGTCGGGAGCATGAAAGCAACTATCAGCCTGGAGTCAGACCTCCAAGAAGGGAGGAGGAAACATTCCTCCTTTTGCCTTAGTAGACCAGCCTTCAAAAGCAACTTGAATAGAAGCAAACCTCCAACCACACAGTGGAAAAACATACAGTTGAAAAGCCAGCTGCTAGCCCAAATAAACGGTGCAAGGGCTGGTTGTAGTTTCTGTGCCTGTGGTTGCAAATTCACCTTTTTAAACTGAAGAGGCTTTACACCCCCTTCACAACACCCCACCCAGTGGTGACAAGCTAGCCACAGTGGCCATGATTTAAACCCAGGATCTTCAAAACCAAAAATCAACTTCTCCAAGCACAGGGTCTGACTGATCTCTTTCTAGCTAAGATGAATAATACAGTTATGTTTAAATTTGAAATATTCTTCTTGTGAGCTTTCTCTTCCAGCAGCAGCAGATTCCTATCCTCCTCCCCCAGCTGAGCCAAGACATTCCTGAATATTTTATAACTAAAAATCTTTTTCTTTTTGCCCTCCTATGTAGATTCCCACACCCTGCAGCCCAGCACGACAAGTTCTTTTCTTTGAAATATTCAACCACTTTCAGTGGGTCTTGTCAATCCTTTACACCTATTTTAATTGAATATTTCAAAGCAGAGTGAGATCAGAGCACTCTGCCTGGGTGGGCACTCACTGGTGATGTCAGGCTCTCCCTCCTCACCTCTAGCTGAAGTGATCAGATATCTCACTTCTTTGCGCTGAGGGTATGATGGATGTCACAGCCTAATGGGTGCAAAGGGGTGATGAGGGAGTTTGAAAAAGAGTAGATAAAGCATGCTAAATTTAGAAGCTGTTTTCAAGAACAAGTTTGAACTTTAACTCACACAAAAATCATGTCTTGCAATTCTGCAGTTCCATGACTTCTAGCTAGGGCCAGAAAATGCAAAAAAGTTTATTTTTTAAAAATGTTTCACTTTTTTGTTTGTTTGGTGTTGTCTTTTTTTTTTCTCCACATCTTCAGGGTTGGATGCATGGCTCATATAGGTATACGTAGCACCCAGGTCTGCTCTAGATGGAGTGTAGTAGCTATCACTGTAGCAGCTGCATCCAATCTGAGTTCTTTCCAAATAAAAATCAATGGGAAATACTAGAGACTTGATATTACTCACACCAGAGTCAAACCAATGGATACATAAGTTTTCATTCTAGTATAGCATTTAAATATTTAAAAATAGAATCTGAGCAACTACTACTAAATGACTAATAAGTTTCTTAAGCATCTTGTAAAACTTCTTCTGGATAAATAAGAAAGTAGCATAAAATGGGATCCCCTGTACCTCAATTGCATGTCTTTGCTTACAAGAAAAGCAGCTTTTTAGAGGGAAGGATTGCAGAGGGAATGGCTGGCTGAACCCAAAAACTCTTGTCAGGACATTCTGAATACCGGTGACCATTAGTTCCATTAGCATCAGGACACAGGCAAGCAACTAGAAGAGGCTGCCATGAGAAAAGTCCTGAAACTGAGTGCAAGCAAAAGGACAGTATTTTCTTGAAAGCAAGACAGCCAAGGAAATACTGCTAAGACATTTTGACGTAAGAGGTTTTTTTTAAAATTTTTTCTTTCTTTCTTCTTTAAATCATCAGTTTATTCTAGCTGGCAATGATACTGTGAAATTAATTATTTCTATGTGTTGTCCCAGGCAGAATCCCCTGCAATTCCTTGATAAACTCCTATCTCATGCTCATGTCTTCATCAATTTAGAGTCTTTACTTCCCATTAGAATTAGTTGTTTACGGTTGACAAATATTATCTGTATTTTCCTTGCAAAAATGATCATGGGGATA
>VZTV01033443.1:187-12026 GCA_013400875.1 Anhinga rufa | reverse complement strand
ACTTCCAGCTGTTTGTAAAAGGCATTATAATTATAAGTACTTTAATAGAAATAAAGAAAAGGCTTGGGAGATTTTTTTTTAAGCAAAATAAGAAAATTATCCCTTGAATCCTTGCCTCCCCCTGGTCACACTTTTTTTTGTTAGTATCCTATTAAAAGCAACTCTAAAATGATTAATATTTTCACATAGCTTTTATGTCAGTGCTTGCATGAGATCACTATGGGGATAACCTTTTCATTTACTTTACTAATTCTTTTTCCAAACTGAAAAAATGATGGTTTGTCTTTTCTTGAGGGAGGCAAAGTTAATGGCTATATTGCCACCACTGTTCTCAGCATTCTTGTGAGAAGGGGCATTTCTGAAATTCTTATTTGGACAAAAAAAAACACCCACAAACCCCAAATCAATGAAAATTCATTGTCAATGTATTTCCTGAGATACTATGTTTTACATATTATACTTTTCTACCTTAAGAGATTTAAAGCTGAATCTGCTTTGGAAATGTAAGACTGTATTTTATAGTGAAAGTTGCACAATACAGCTGTGTGTCTCTAATACCCATAAAGAATGATGGTTGTCCAGAAAGCTATACTATTCTTTTTAAAAATTGCTGAATTACTTTTGAGATTAATTCATGTATCTGGTACTAAAAAAGCATGAAAGATTATGTCTGGCTGTTTTCTGTTACTAAAAAAATTCACTTAGCAGGCCTGGACATGATGTAAAAGGATGTCTCAACTCAGTGTTTCAATGGGATGAAAGACCAGGAACATTTTTCAGCAAGGACTAAACAGCTCATAAATCCCATCTTCATAGATTATGAGGCAAAGTAAAATTATTATATTCTTTGCATCTGACCTACTCCTTGACAGACAATGAAATATTTCCCTGAATTAGGTCTTGCATGAATTAGGCACAAAATTAAAAAAAAAAAACAAACCAGAAAACTTTCTAGTTCTGATTTCAACATTTCGACAAATAGTCAATTCAAAACATAAAATGACAAGTTGTCCTAGCAACAACATCCTGTTCCAAACATGCCTACTTTCTAATCTTATCTATCTTCAAATTTAAGACTTCTAGCTTACAAAAACCATGCTAAACTGAAAAGCTTCTCAAAGTTTCATTTCCCACAGCAGTGGCACCAATATTGAATCCAGAGGCTACTCTGCTCCTGCTTGACATTTCTCTAGGCACGTGCACAAGGTTGGCTTCAGCCTTTCTGCTCACGGCAGCTCTGCCTCTTGTGCAAGGCAGGGGTGTACAACGGACCCCCTCAAGCACAGGTGCCCTTCTGGATGGGGGGAGCCAGTATGGCAAGTGCCTTCCAGCCTGGGGGCCAAGGATGCCTCTGCTGTAAATGGGGGCACATGGAGGGGTAGGTGGTGTGTTCTCAGTTCTGGCTTGAAAATGAATGTGCTGCTGGGTCCCAGAGCACAGATATTGTTTGGCTGTGTGAGAAAAACACTTCTGAGCAGACTGAATGTCTGATCCCAGCTGCTAGAGGGATCCAGATGGTACATGCGTACATATATATTCTCAGTAGCCAACCTCCACCCTGCTCAGGCAGAGAGGGGGAAAGGGTGAGTCCCTTAGTGCTGCCTGTGTTTGTGCAAGTGCTCTGTGTCTGTCTCGGTTACCTGTGCATCTGACAATTTACTGAACTATACTATACTGAACAATGTATGTGGTGTATTTGTGTGCTCTGCGGGCATGTGCCTGCTGGGAATACATGCTCAGCCTCACTGCTGGTTGGACCTGGAGGCATGGAGCTGCACCTGCCTCCCCACTCCAAGACTTTGTAACTCCTAACCGATACATCCGCTGTTGCACAGGAGATCCATTTCCTGAGGACCCATCCAGGGTGATCCTGAGTGTTTTCAGAGCCATGGCCTACCAGAACAGAGTTCCTGTGGGAAAGGACTGCATTCATAAACACTTTACTGAAAGGCACAGTTAGTAACCTGTGAAGATTTTTCTTGACCAGTATCCAGTCATTCTGCCTCAACCTGCTTGTTCCCTCCTTCTGTAATTTGTGCATCATTTGAAGACTGTATCAGTAATTATTTTCCCCCAAGACATTCATAACCTCGTTAAATAGCTTAGAGCCAAAAACTGATCCTTGTGAATCAACCTGCGTAGCCACTTAATGAGTCTTGCTTATAATTACACTGAGCTATTATTTAGATAACTTTTAATAGACTTTATATATAGCATGCAGATTTTTTTTTGTTTGTTTCACATTATTTATCAAGATACTGTGCCATATCAGGTCAGAATAGAAATCCAAGAATATTACAGCAACAGTACTTTTACAAGTCAAATTTGTATAGATCAAAAAAGCCCTCAAGTTACTTTGACAAGATCTGTTTCCATAAACCTGTGTTGATTTGCATTAATTAAATTATTCTCTTTTAGTTCTTTATACACTGACTCCCATATTAGGGGTTTTATTTTTTCCTCAGATTTATTTTATGATGATAAGCTTATAACTAAATAGGTTATTCTATTTATTCTTTTTAAATATTGGCACAACATTCACTTTTCTTCCAGATGTTTCCTGAATGTCCTCCATGTTTCAATACCTTTGAAAATCAACCTTGACAGTGTAGAGAACTCCTCTGACACTTCTGTTATAATTCTTTGATGCAAATTACATAGACATGCTGATGGAACATCCAAGTGAGAGGGAGAAAGAGCTTAACATCCTTCAGAGTAACTTTTGTAATGGAAATTTTTTTATCATTGACTATGATGGGACTATATGATCTGGATATTTCCCAAAAGAGAAAAGAAATATTGAAGGAAACCTTTTATTTTGTCCAATTATAATCATTGTGGATTCATTATATTTTATTTTATTCCATGTTCAAACACAAAGAAGCCATGCCCAAACCAGAAAATTAGCTACACATTTTCTTTGCTGATTTACTACCCTGGAAGCTTAGGGTCCATGACTTAGGACAGTCTGTTGAAACATCTTTGCCATGATGGGCATGGATGGGAACATTCCCAGGAGGCCTCCTGAAACTCCACAGCCACATTAGTCCACAACCAACACATAGCAGGGAAAGGCATGGAAACAATTTCACTAAGCAGCTGAAGGTTTGCAATTACATTCAGCTCATTTCACTATTTCTTTACTTTTACATTGTGATTGGTCACATTTGCACTGGAACAAAACTGAAGAAGAAGCAGAATCAACAATCTAAACAAAATTCTTTTGATGGTTATAGTAACCCTTCTCCATCCCCCCTAGACCTGAAGTATGCACTGCTCCTATCCACAGTGTGGAAAGACAGCTCAGCTGCATTGCTTCCAGTTACCCTGGCTTTAGGTAGGCAAAGAGATTTTTTTTCCTCCATCTTTAATACTTTTTATTATTATGAGATGCTAACTTCTTATTGTGTTGATCAGAGGAAGTATACATAGTAATCCTGCATGACTAGGCTCCATATTTGAAGGGATAAAAGAGAAAGAAAAAAAAGGATAAAAGAGCTGTCTCTTTGTAAAGAGAATGGACAGCTAGGGATTTATGTGTATTCTAGATTTAGGAGCCATTTTTTGTTTGCTATTACAGGTTTTACTTTAATTTATATGAGTTTTTAATCTTAATCAGGAGTTTGTGTTTGTGAAATTTACAGCTATAATTAAAAAATTAAAGGATTTGGAATATGGGTAAAATACAGCGTTTGGGTAAATTTGACATCTTCCTTTCAATGGTGATTAAGTTGTGCAGTTATAGTTACAATATTCCTGATAGCAATGGTCTTATAAAAAACTGGTTACAAACTGTTTACTTAAAATATTATATAATAACTTTAAAGCAAATTTCCTGATGCATCACTAATATTTTCCCAATATCTCAAATCCCTGTTTACCTTCTGGCTTACAAGTTTTTAACTTTTGTGATGCAGAATTATATTTTTGTATGTGTGTTCTGTGATTAATTGCATCTGCATGTCTGCTGAATACATCTGCAATCAGCTGTGCAATCAGACAACTAAAGGAGTTGAATCACTCAACTAGTTTACATGCACTTCCGAAAAAACCTGCAAGTACAAAAGGGAAAGGTATTGTGCTATCATTAGTGAACTATAATCGAAGAGTTCACGGCTATGCTTTGGACTTTAGAAAGGGATATAACTCTGTAACGGTGACAATTCTTACTTCAAGCATTTTGGATACACAGACAGTTCTGCTTTTCTGGTGCAAGAAGCTCTGTGCACTGAAGGTGGCTACTGATACTGAAGGGGACTCAGTGAGGTCTGAATAGCCATCTGGCCACTCTGCAGTGATCAGCTGATCACTGACTGTATGCACATTTTGCTCATAGTTGTTGATACCTTTTCCCTGCCTTTCCCTCCAGAGAACATGACTAATGGCAGCTATTTTATAGTGCAGCTCTTCTAGCATATGATAGTCCAGTTATTCACCCTGACGTCACGTGGCAAGTGTGGCCCACACAATGCATTGGCTTTGTATTTCCAGGAGTCTCAGTGTATTAGGTTTAATCTTCAATGTCAAAAGTGATTTGTGTTCAGATCACTAGGGATAACTGTGCCAGCACGCTGGCCTGTAAACTGATAAATCTGAGAATGAGATTCACTGTAAAAGAAAGATCTAGGTAGTGTTTCCCCAAAAGACCTCTTGATGAGGTGACAAATTTTACCTTTAAACAAATAAATCTCAGGTTGGTTTTCATTTCATTAGTAGAATGCACATTTTCCCTTTGTACATTTGAAATGGCTTGTGTTTTCCCTGGGTATCTTTTAGGTCAGAATATGATATCAAAGACAAGGTCCTGTCTAATGCATAAGTGCAAACAAGTCTGGTTCCTTGGAATTCTTGGAATCTTTAGTTTTGAATAGATTGTCTAAAATTTTATCAGATATTTCTTTGGACATTTTACTTACAAAGACATGAGTTACTGAATAAAACAGATAGGGACAATAAATTTTTACTTTTTAACAGGTACTAAACTCAAATACTAAAAAATTAGAATAATTTGTCAAGAATAGTTGAGGAGGTTTTTTTTTAATTATTAAGGCAGGTAGGATAGAAGAAGGCTGAGGTACTCAACAACTTCTTTGCCTCAGTCTTCACGGGTAACCTCTCTCCTCACCCCTCCCCAGGGCCATGGACTGCAGGATGGAGACCAGGGGGATAAAGCCCCTCCCACTGTAAGGGCAGATCAGGTTCATGACCGCCTGAGGAACCTGGGCATACACAAGTCTATGGGACCTGAGGAGATGCATCCCAGAGTCCTGAGGGAACTGGCTGACGTAGTTGCTAAGTCACTCTCCATGATATTTGAGAAGGCATGGCAGTCAGGTGAAGTCCCTGGGGGCTGGAAGAAGGGGAACATTGTGCCCATCTTTAAAAAGGGTAGAAAGGAGGACCAAAGGAACTACCAACCTGTCAGCCTCACCTCTGTGCCTGGGAAGATCATGGAACAGATCCTCCTAGAAGCTGTGCTACTAAGGCATATGGAGGACAGGGAGGTGATTTGAGACAGCCAGCATGGCTTCACCAAGGGCAGGTCCTGCCTGACCAACTTAGTGGTGTTCTATGATGGCGTGACTACATCAGTGGACAAGGGAAGAGTTATGGATGTTATCTACCTGGACTTCTGTAAGGCCTTTGACATGCTTCCCCACAGCATCCTTCTCTCTAAACTGGAGAGATATGGATTTGATGGGTGGACTGTTTGGTGGATAAGGAACTGGCTGGATGGTCACATCCAGAGGGTAGTGGTCAATGGCTCGATGTCCAGATGGAGACTGGTGACAAGTGGTGTACCTCAGGAGTCCATACTGGGACCAGTAACGTTTAATATCTTCATGAATGACATAGACAGTGGGATCAAGTGCATGCTCAGCAAGTTTGCAGATGACACCAAGCTGAGCAGTGCAGTTGACACACCTGATGGACGGGATGCCCCAGTATCAATACAGGCTGGGGGATGAAGAGATTGAGAGCAGCCCTGCGGAGAAGGACTTGGGGGTACTGGTGAGCAAAAAGCTGCACACGAGCCAACAATGTGCACTCGCAGCCCAGAAAGCCAACCGTATCCTGGGCTGCATCACAAGCAGCGTGGCCAGCAGGGCGAGGGAGGTGATTCTGCCCCTCTACTCTGCTCTGGTGAGACCCCACCTGGAGTGCTGCGTCCAGCTCTGGAGCCCCCAGCACAGAAAGGACATGGACCTTTTGGAGCGGGTCCAGAGGAGGGCCACGAAGATGATCAGGGGACTGGAGCACCTCTCCTATGAAGACAGGATGAGAGAGTTGGGGTTGTTCAGCTTGGAGAAGAGAAGGCTGTGGGGAGACCTTATTGCAGCCTTCCAGTACTTAAAGGGGGACTATAGGAGAGATGGGAGCAATGTCTTTAGCAAGGCCTGTTGTGACAGGATAAGGGTTAATTGTTTTAAATTAAAGGAGGGTAGGTTTAGGCTGGATATAAGGGAGAAATTTTTTAGAATGAGGGTATTGAAACACTGGAACCGGTTTCCCAGAGCCCCATCCCTAAAAACATTCCAGGTCAGGTTGGATGGGGCTCTGAGCAACCTGGTCTAGTTGGAGACTAGAAGACCTGTAAAGGTCCCTTCCAACCTAAACCATTCTATGAATCTGATTCTATGATTCTATTATATTTATCCAGATCATAATTTTGAAGACAGCATTTATCTTCATACTTTTGATGTAAACATAACAGAATAGAAAAATACCATACCAAGAATGACACTTCAGCTGTGGAACCCAGAAGGGAAGATGGCATGTATTCACTAGTATTAGTGTCACATATATTTTGACAACTTCTTACCTTCACAGATTAATTCATATGAGCCATAGTGTTCAATCATGTCAAAAGTATTCATCTACTGTTAGGAATTTAAAACATATTTCAATCCTTGCATTTAATTTTTAGCACATTCCAAACCTAAATGTTTATATGTGGCAGGGGGAGGGGAGGAAGGTAACAGGGGAGAGAGAGAGATGGGCTAAAAGGAAATTGCCTGCATATACTTTTGTGATGTATAGCCCATTTAACAGAGGATTTTATGAGCTGCAATTACCTGTACCTCTCATGAGAGATATTTTTCTTTCATTCTAGCCATCACAGTCAAAGAAGAAATGTGTGTGGCACCCTTTTAGTCTACCACTAAACCAGGTAGGAAGACGGTACGATGATTTTACATAAATCATCATAGTCTGCAGTATGGTTTTAAATTTTCTATAGAATTGTATGAACAATTCTACGGTAATTGTTAATTTATATCAATTAAGTGTTTATCAAGTTTGCCAACCATCACAGCACAAACTGGATTGGAAATTTAGCTATAGAAAAAATTCAGTGCAAAGCAGTGTTAGAAGTCTTCCAGCAAAACCCAGCACTCCTGTGGTCAGAGGTTTGTCTAATCTCTAATGTTCACTTGTCCCTAACAGGGACTTAGAAACAGCATGTCTGATAAAATACATTTTACTGGTGCTTTTATGAAGTGACTACTTTGTTCTGCAGTTACTTAGCTCTTATAAAAAACAAAACAAAACAAAACAAAAAAACACCAAAACCCAAAAATCAACCAACCAAAAAAAAACCCAAAACAAACCAAACCAAAAAACTAATACTCTTGTGAAAAAGACCTTAATAACAACCAACAAGGCCAATACTATGGTCATAATTTCAGACAGCTTAATAAAAGAAAGGATGTAAGCAGAAAGGTTTGTAAATTATCAAACTAAGAATGTAGGGAGTTGTATAAAAATCATAGGCAGATTAGAACAAATAACTATGATAGTTCCGATGGATGGTCCGAGTCACATTTGTGAGAGGATCTCAGATACTCAGATATACTCACAGATATACTTTCCTAACTGTGCCATCTTTGGTGTGGTCATTATAGCAATTAGAAGTTGATATAATACATGTCCAGTAATCTACAGAATAGCTAGATTGGGTACTCATACTACCATAGAAGCACAGAGATAGAGGTAGATGTAAATCTTAGACCACAAGTGAGGTAAATATTAACGTAGTTAACTTGCTTTGAAAAGAAGGCTGCTTCATGTTAGATGCTGTTATTTGCTAAACATCAGACTAGGTAGTCTACACCTGGTTCAGTATCACTGGAAAAGGGAATGTAAACCTCCCTGTGGGGTGCTCATAGTAAGTGTTTAGTCCTTTAAGCAATCTCTCTCTTTAAAGCAGAATTTATGGTGCTAAGGGTTTACTTTCTGGGGAAGGTTGGTAATCTAAATAAATGTAATTAAGAAATACCCTGTATTTTTAAAGCCCATGGAGTCCCAGCTTGGAAGAAGACCCAAACAGATCTCATAATCATGCATGTCTTACACGTCCAAACTGATGGTTCACTTGACTGAGAAGACTTGGATTCAACTCAGTAGGCATGGTGGTGTTCTGCTGCTTTCTCTTCCTTCCTCCCTTCCTTCCTTCCTTCATAGAACTAGATTTGGCTGTTCACTTCCCTTGAGCAAAATTTCACACAGGTGTGAATTTCACTAAAGATAAAGCACTCTCTGCTGAGTTTATAAGGAGTATTAATTTTATATCAGATACAGCAGTGGTTTTAAGAAGTGCAGATGACAGCTGTGCACCAGCTCCTTTCATCCAGATGTCAAAAAGTCCTTTGTATCAGAAGAGGTTTACAAGCTGTTCCCAATATACTTGAGTCTTTACTAGAAAATCAGAGCTGAAAGGACCTATGCCCCATACTCAATTTCACAAACCACCTTCCTTCAACCATACCCATAAAAAATTAACAATAATTTGATAAGATAACCATGGAATGTGTTTACTACACTCCAGACAAATTCATTTCCAGCCACAAATTTTAGTTACATTATGTGTTCTGTAACCTTGATAAAATCATTACTAACCACAGTTATGTAACATAGGCTAAGGAAATATGACAGGATGAAATTATATGATTAATAAATTTCCTTACAGAAAGATTTGCTTTAGAGAGGGGAAAAAAGTCCACCATGTTTTCCTGCCTTATATTGCACTGAAAAGCATACAACTCGCTTTCCTGATGTATTTGGTTTGAAGAAAGTGAATGCCATGGGTTTTACAATGTTTCAGATGCAGCTATCAATAAGAACAATGTTGAGGGCCATAATCGGTAAGTTTACAAGGCTGCAGTCATAGGCCACCAGGAAATCTATTTTGACTTAATCAGCTTTCCAATTTTTTCAGTTAAAATATAGTACTTCTGGATCATATCCAAGCAATGAAGACACGGTAACAAAATGATTCGATACAGTTTGCACAGTCTTCACAATTTTAAAATCAAGATTGTATTTTAGCAAAGATTAACACTTGGTTTCCCTCATCTTGTGTACCCCATTCCTCCCCCTTTTTTGGTACTGCAATGGAAACTGTGCTCTCCTTACTTAAAACTGTCTTAGGACATCCATGTCTCTGTGGATATTCTGCAGCAGGTTAAATGTGTGAAATATTCATATGTGATAAAACTAGTGTTTGCTGATGTTACATTCTGCTACAGCAAAAAGACATTTCACAAGGTAGAACACTATTGAATGATTTTCAGCATTTTCTGAAGAGGGAAAACATTCTTCCTTTTTTTTTTTTTTCTCTTCCCCCCAGTGTAGCACTTACCTTCTCTTTCTTGAACTTACCTACCATGGTTCAGTGCTTGAGCTGCTGAGTGTCTCAGCTGACTAACTAAAGAGCATGAAAACTGCAGCTGGGGCAACCGCTGAGAACAGTGGTTGTACTGGTATGTCACAGAGATATGCGTTTGCATTTCTGGCAATGCATACAGAGAATTTTCTGCAACTGAAGCCTAATTGCATTTCACATATTTTTGTTTACCTCTAAAGTTCATATGCAATAGAGAAAATGGTGAGAACAGAGATAAAATTTGTGTATCTGAATTTGTTATGCCAAAGCAATAACAGCTAGAATTCCTTTTCTTCGTCTCAGGCACCTCCTCTGGGAGAATCAAAGGAGTTTCAGAATGGTTGATCTGTGTGGGTCTTCCTCTTGCCCCTGTACATTTCTACCCTGCCTTTGGAAAAAGTCATTAGGAATAAAACTATTTTGTGGAACTATCATATCTACATTCTTCCCCAAACAAGCTGCATCTTTTTATGAGGATCCCGTGGCGAGTGTGTTTTTCAGACTATCAGTTGTAGGTCTACATGATCCCCTACTAAATGCTTCCTTGCCACAGAAAGTAGGAGGATGATCTGGACAATGAACCTCTAGTTTGAAGCTCCCAATTCTTTGATTTTATCACATTTGAGTGTAAGTTGGCAGGTTTACCTGCAGTCATACAGTGATTTGGATTGGATACTGTTACTATTAGACACATTGCCCACACCCTAGGTATGTAGGTAGTAATCAATTGAATTAATAGCAAGACATCCAGGTGATACAGTGCAAACTGCTTTTTCAAATCTACAGGAACCTAAGCCTCTGTTCTCCAACTTCCAAAGTACTCTAAATGAGGAGGAGTTGCTGGCTATATAGTGTTATTGCTCTTTGTGAAATGAGGAGTAAATTACACCACCACAATACAACTTTTTGAAGTAACCATGCATGATATCATTGATGAAAGACAGTTAGAAGTCCAATATCCCCTTCTATGAGCAAATTGCTCTGGTTGGCATAGAGGTGTTGTTGGCTTCAAAGAAATGAAGAATTCACTACATCAATATGCAATTTGAGCTAAAGATGATGGAGGAAAATAGTATGCAGCAGGTTTTTTCAGTTGTCTTCAAGCTGATGACATACCTTTCCATTTTGTAGTTGTTCAACAAATCTAAAATTTTTAAGTCAAAACTGAAGCATTTTCACAATCATATCAGCATCTGAACTGAGGCATCTACTGATATGTTTTCTATATTTATTTGTGCTCTGATGCTCATCAAAGGTGATTTACACATCTTCTTTGATTCTGGATTCCAACTGCTTAATTTTCTTTGGACTTTGGTTTTAAGAAATGTGCTTCAGGAGGTTGACTCTTATCTCTATAAATCTCAGTGCCTCATAACACAATGTCTTTGAATATGTTTTTGACCTGGGTTTTGCTTCTGTTAATGCAAAGATTTTCCCTCCATAATTACTGGTTTTACATTTTTGCTAAGGGCAAGTGGAAGACTTGACTCTTCTCTTTCCTCTTCCTTCATTTAATTGGAGTGTTTGGTTCTAGATGCTTTATATCATCGGTTGCTTCCTTGTCTTCAGCTCCCTTCTTCTAACATTTTTTCTCCATTAAATGATGACCCCTCTGCTATTTTTTGAATCAAAGGAACATTGGATATTGGCAATGATCCTGTTAATATTTCGCTTCATGTTCCAGTTTCACATTGCAGATATTCTGGGGAAAAGAGCTGCAAAGAGAGGGGTGATGGCTGAAATGCTTTTCTGCCTGCTGAGGTTTGTTTTAAGCATGAGAGCAAGCCAACTCCTAACATTTTGAATATGATGGCTTAGAGCCCATAGGCCAAAGGGCTGAAGAATAGAAGAAACCAACAGCCTTTCTCATGCTACCCCCTCCCCTCTAAAATCTACTTTGTTGTTGTTGTTACATTGAGCTACCTGGTGCGGACACAGCCACTGGCACACTCAGTGAGCCCTGCTGCTGGGGCAGGATCCTCAATTCTTGGAAGCTCTGCTACTGGCTTTAGTTTGAGTTCTCATCCACTTTAATAAGGTGATTAGACCCACAATTTGTGAACTGTCAGCCAAAGGGAAGGTTAAAATAAAGTGTTGATGACAGTCATGTTTCTCTTGGGACAGAGAGTTGTTCTGAGAGAGCTCCTTTTCCTCCACTCCAGTCTTTCCATTTAT
>VZTV01033442.1:0-23924 GCA_013400875.1 Anhinga rufa | reverse complement strand
GTTCACCAATAAAAAGGCACGTGATTAATACACTGGAAAAAACCCCAACAAATGTGCAGCCAGAAGCCGTTCTTTTGGGGTTTTTTTGGTTGTCCTTTACACAGCAAAAGGTTAGATGCCATTTTAGTCACTGTCAGGTGATTTTTAGTCTCTTCGGTACTGCTACACTTGAAGAGAATTGTTGGATTCCTGGTGACACATTCCAATGTATCCGTTATAAAACAGGGTATTAGCCCTAAACTCACTCGCTAGTCTTGTTAGCTTCCTGTTAATATAAACTATTCTCCTGACATCTGGATATACCTAATATTCCATTACCACTTTAAAAGGCTGCTATACCTGAAGACTGCTTATACATATAGGTGCTTAAGATGATTTCAGATCAACTGTGGTGGAAACATAAGTAAACAAACACCTACCTTCATCCACAGTAAACTGACAGCCCTTGTCATTGTAGAAAAGAATTTTCTTCTTATCAGGGCGATTAACAAAGATGATCTGGTCCCCTAAAGCCTCAAAAACAAATGCGAAAGAACAACTCAAAATCACTTCATTTCCAAGAATAAGGATTCCAACTTGATCAACAGACCCAGATCTTGTGCTACAAAAAGCACAACAAACTAGAGAAGCAGCAGAGTAACTGGCAGTGAAAAGCAGCCAAAGCAGATGCTGATGATAAGCACACTAATAAATCAAAGATGAGATACAGAGGACTGAGATCAAGGTAGAAAAACAGAACTCAATGCGTACAGTTGGAATGTGGGAGATCAAGAGTCTTTTGTGAGAAAGAGCTTTGACAGCTGTGCTGAGACATCAGGCCAAATGTGAAAGCAAAGGGTGAAACACTGAAAAAGCTACAATATTAGATCTTCTGAAATAGCTTTTGAGTTATCAAAAGAACAGAAACAACTCATAAGAAAATTCTCTCTTAGTCTCTACCTCCCCTTTGAGAAGCTAACCGGAGTGAATCGCAGACACGTGCTACTCACCTTTATAGCTTTCTGTGCATTGGGTAGACCTTCCTCAATATCTTCTAAAAGGATTCCTCCCAGCCCTCGCTGGTCATGCTTGTCCAAGAGCCTGAGCAGAGCCTTTTTATCTTTCAAGTTGTACTTGGGTTTGAAAGCATACTTCCCATCTACAACCTCTATTTTCGGATTGTTGACTAGAGCCTGTAACAGGGACATAAATTTTAAACTTTGAAAAAGAGCACACTTTTTTTCTAGCGTGCTTTTGCGTAGCTAGAGCACATCAGCCACACGCTACAGCTGCCAGTTTGGAAGTTTGAGTTTGAAACGGATTTTAAATACTTGGATCCTAGATCCGCCAGCCTACGCATAATTCGCCACAACATAAAGCACAAAGCACCAAAGGAGGCTTAACATCGTTCACTTAATGCCTTTGGGCTCCAAGGTCCATCAAGCCTCTTACGGCAGAAAGCCGCACGCGTTTGAGAAAGGAGCGAAAATAAAAAGAAGTGGCAACGCAAAAAAGCGTGCTTTGGCTGAATATAAGGTGCAAGCGCACAACTTGGCATATCAAGCTCAGGTCACATGGATGTTACGAACATGAAAGGCATTAACCTGGGATGAACAAAACAGGAGTCAGCCTTCCCCAACTGCTGTCAATTGGCACCAGCAGCTGTGGAAGAAATTGAGAAGAGCAGACCTCCTGCACAGTAGGGTTTTACTTATGATGCCAGCTTCAGAGTGAAGCTGACCAGAAGTTCATGGACAATTGAAATGATTTAAGATATGCTCCAAATCAGTTTTGCTGTGCAGCCAGTACCACAATGGAAGTTCACCTGTAACAGAGGGCAACTCTACTTAGTTTCTTCTGCAGATGCCAGCCTGACCCTGAAAGGAGAAAGAGAAGAGACACAGAAAGAAGAAAGGAGGGAGAAAACACCTGTAATAGAGAAGGTAACTAACTTCGGCGCTGCAGGGTATTTGTTCACCTTTTCTCATCCACTGAGTTGTTACTCAGTGATAAGTTTATATACACTTCTTGGGAGGAGCTTTTTCATTCCATCTTGGTATTTCGGTTCATTATGGAAATAACCTGGAGCTACCTTATGAAAGACTTCAGCAAAGTCAAGCTTCCATCACAACCAACACTGTCAGATTGGAGGTTTCTGTACCCCAGAATATTAGTACTGCTAGCAAAGGAATGCTACAGGCTGTATTAGTTAAGCCATCCTAATTTAACTATGCAGAGATTTTTTTTTCCCGTGTCTCAGCCACCTTTACTATTCTGTTGTGAGGATTTTAAATATGATCTGAGCAAACCCAGGTATGCCAATCAAGTATAAATACTGAATACGGTATCTTGCTGATTTATTAATCTTGAAATGCCATTAAGATATTCAGATCAATTAAGCATGAAGATGAATATGGTGGCAAGTTACAGTGAATCTGTTAGAACAAAACTGAGCATCTGGAGTGAAACTAATGAACTCCAGCAGTGGAATTTGCAGATCTACAACCCCACAATTTCAGACCTAAATTTCACATCAGAATTCTTCATTTCAGTATGAGACAAAGAACCGTAAGCCTAGGAATTTTGTGCCTTTCTCCTTTGGTTTAGTTAATTTAACACCCTCAATATTGGAAGAGCTCTCCACTTATTTTTTTTTTAAGAAATTCCTTAAGGAAAACAGCTTGCTTATATAAAATTAGTAATGAATAAATTCACTTGACATAAAATATACTCTCTGTGTAACAATTCTAACAGGTCCTTAAAAACATCAGAAGAGCTACCATTTCACAGCCACCTCAACAGCAGGATGTACAAGACAGACAGACATGTGAATCAATGTAGTTTCCTAAAAGGAGGGATTATATATTTATAGAGCTTGTAATTAAATAAACATGTATAATTCAGGTTTATTGTAATCCTTTACCTGCAATTAAAATCTAAAGATATGTTTTCTTTACCTCGCTCATTAACCATTGTTTCTGTTTGAGTCCAATATCTAAATGCTGTGTTTCATCCAAAATTTCTTCTAGGGTTAATGGATGTGTATCACCACGCTGGTGCCGAGTCTGGAAAAGTAAATAGGACCTATTAGAGTTCTCTACTTATTTTATTCAGCAACTCAATTACCATAAAGTAACTAAAATTGATATAATGCCATGACAAAACAACTTTGGCAAAACCAGGATAGACACAGTACACATAGCATAGGAGTTTCAGTTTAGTATTTTTGAGAATATGAGGGAAAAAAAATTAGCACCAGCTGAGACTGATGACAGTCATCCATCAAGCACCAAATTACACATTATTTTGATAAATAGCTCATGAATCCTACAAGCTGACAGCATCCTGCGATTCCTATTTCTACTGCAAATAAAAAACATTATCCTGGTTTTAAAGTGACCTGGAATAATTAGGATTTCAGCAACGGAACAATATGCTGAACGTTTTGTTTACTGGCAGCATTTTGAATTTAACAAGCGGTTTCTTGAAATTCTCACTCTTGCAGTAAAAGAATTTTAGAGTTTGAAATATTCAGCAACTTTCAGCTACCAAAGGAGAATAAATAACTAAAGTATTTTAAAACATTATAACTTTTACATCAAAAACACCATACCTTCATATAATTCACTATTTTAGCAAGGACTCCAAACTTGTAGCCAGAGCCTCCTGAAAGGGCTTTCAAGTTAAATGATCCATTGCTGTGATCTACAAAAGGAGAAACAAAGCAATTAAATGATGCTTTCAACAACACCCTGTTGGCTCTGCACTCCATCTCTTTCTCACTCTACTTCCATAAGCTTTCAGAATTACAACTATGAACAGAAACGCGTGTTGCAGGAGTGGTCACCTTCAGAGCACTCTGTGCTAGCACATATGGTGATCTTGACCCACAGAGTTACCTGTCGACAGACATGGCTCTGGAACACTTCTGAGCAGAGCTCCATAAACATAAAGTTATTGGGACCTGTCGTTTAAGAGAACTGCAGCACTGCTACCATAAGAGTATGCATTTAATTCTGTGGCTTAACATATCATAATCATTTACGTTACATTAATTCACGTGGAAATAATGCATTGCATTTTTGCCCAGCGATTAGCTCTACTGATAGCTTGGTGCTGCTGAGATACTCTAGGTCTAGTGGAGAATTTATTAAAAGAAACCCAACAAAAATTCAAAACAATTCAACTTGGTGTGTTGCACCACTGGAACAACAATTCAGAATCCCCTCTGTTGTCAAGTCTGATTCTGTCTTAATGTATCGTGAGGTTTGCTACTGTGTAAAGCTTGTTTCAAAAATTCTTGCCAGGTTGTTAATGACCGTTTTATTAACTTTAACTATTAGCCGAGCACATTAAACAGAAATATCCACAAACCACTATCAAAAGCCACAGGCCCATTACCAGCATAATGTTGCTCAAACTTAACTGTACCAGCTTTTCAGAATTTCAGCTACACCAGAAAAAGAACATTTCTTCTTCATCACCACAGGAATTTTTTAATCCACTGGTGATTTCTAATCACATTTGACAGGACAATAGGTATCTCGGAGATACTGAGCTCCTATTATTTCTGTGGAAAAATCAGTCAAGGGAGAGAAAAGAACAATTAAAGTTAGTGCACTAACTGGGGGAGAGGTTGCAGCAAGTGCTGAGCAGAGCTACTAAGAAAAATCTTTGCTTCGCTGGGCAGCTGGAAGGTATGGATGAGAGCAGCAATACAGAGGAGTGGAAGGGCTCAGGGGTTTGCGGTGGTGAAAAGAGACAAAAAAGAAAAAAAAAGATCATGGTATTCTAGGAAATGCACCTAAGACGCTCAACAAAGACCTATCGCCTCCACTGAGCAAGTGGCAGGCTTAGAAAGTCTGCTACATTCACTGTGTTTACATTTAGATGCCCTTGACAAGCTTCCCATAGGAAACTCCATATTAAGTTTCCAAAGTCACTATGCTTCAGGTGAATTGTTTTCATGTCTGTCCCACTGCATCTCTATCTACTTCCAAGTTAATCTGTAAATCTCTATGAAAGGCATTCACAAAATGGGAATTTTGGATGTAGTCAAATTTCAAACAAATAATCTTTTGATAATTATTTGGAAAGCTTCATGGAAACGGGTGCTAGTATAGTAAAAACCATAATGCCGAAGGAACAAAGGTCAAATTTTAAACTTGGCAGCTGGTAATTCTGAAGCTATTACATGACATTGTATTAGAGGCTTTACATAGCACAATAATTCTAAAATTAACATAGAAGAATGAGTATAACTCCAGCTACAGAAGAACATTTTTTTTCTGGTTACTAAATTAAGATGGAAAAAGGGAGAAAAACAAAAGCCAGCTCCCCCTGAAAATGCAGCCTATAGGAATTCTACCCTACAGGGTCCCCTTTCATCATTAAAAATTAATGTCTATTCAGGGCATCTTACAAATAAAAAAAAAACCCATACGTGCAACGAGAGGTCTAAAGTGACTAACATCAATTCAGAGGTACAACAAACAGTTAAGATGACTTAGGTATTTCTTCTGTCAATCGAATCAAGAAGATTATCTTGTTTAATCTGCCTGGCTACAGCCTGCTACAGTTCACGACAAGTACATCTAACCACACGGCGAAGCTGGAAATCTGCAGATATTAACACTTCAAACGTCATGGTTTGACCGGCTGCTTTCCAGCACAAAGCAAAGCGGGGTCACGGCCACCGCCGCACTCCCAGCACGCTTCTCCACTAACAAGCTCATCACGCACAAAAGAGCATCCCAAAAATGAGAGCGGGAAGGGGTTTGTTTCTTATTCAAGACAGTAAGAGTCAAATTTATGAATGATTTACTCCTGGGGTTGAGGGCTGGATGCAAATGAGCATAAAGGAAGTTGTCAGCAGCATCGTGCTCCGGCCAATGGTAGGAAAGCTCCATCTTAGCTGTGCCATAAGCTGCATTAAAAAAAGGGACCAGAACAGCGCTCTTTCAGCATCCTTTCAGACAAGAGGTAGGTGTATATCGTTTTATAACATTGTCTTAGGTTTATCTTGATTACTGAAAGAAAATATGCCTGTAACCTGCAAGCCTGTAAAAAGCTTCCTAGCATCAGAATGATTTTTCTCTAGGTTTAGCAGGATTTTATTCTGCTGAAAGCAGAGGAGCTTGTCTTGCACTATCAGACAAGCACTTTCACCATCTGTGCACTAATGGAAAATTGATGAACACTCCATCTTACAGAACAGCTAATACACCAAGCCAAGATTCAGTAAACAAAATGGATTTCATGCTTACTGGGGAGGTAGCTTGTTTCCTGCAGCCTCACGATCCTTGTAGATGATTCTATGTTTTTACAGAAATGACAGCGAAAGGATTTTCCTTAAAACAAAGACGGCTAAACCTGAGATTTAAGAAGTGTATCTCCCAAGTGGGTATTCCGTAAACCGTATCAGTTAAGCTGCCTAAAAGAGATCTGTGTTCATGGATGTGCTAGCAACCTGTTCTAGAAATTTGGTACGTTAGGGTAGGAAGAAAATCCCATTGCTTAATATCCTTGTAAATATTGGAGCAGTGATCAATACAATGCAAACTGACTGGTTAGAATCCATCCGAGATTTGTAAATGCTATTACTCCAAGATGCTTATTTAGTGGTTTCTTAAACAGGACTTCCTCAGTACTGCATTGAAATGATTTTTTGCCAGTCATTTCCCTCTGCTCCATGAACATGATTTCAAATAAAGCTGCTCCTCTGCAGTGTCTAAAGATGATAATACTTTTAAACTAAAAGCTAATACAGATATTACAGAAGCCAATTCATTAAATATTCAACTCACTGCTTTCTGGATACATACAGGGGCTTAATTGCATTCGAATCACACTGGCTTACAATATGAATTTAAATTGTGCTGTTACAAAAAAAATAAGTAAAACTGCATGAAACCAGACCATTTTTGACAGCTTTCAAAGACACTAACCTTATTAGTGCTTAATTCGAAAGGCTCGGCAACAGCTACTTCAGTCTTGTATTTTAATAATTACAGCAATGAGTAGCTGATATTTATCTGCCTCGTCTCATTCAAATCTAAGGAGATCATCATCATCATCATCCTCCTCAAGGAGCACAAACCACCTCTGGCACAGGCATTAAATTCCACCTCCCTGCGTAAAGATGAGCTTCTCTACGCTGTGCAAACCACTGCCCTAATGGTGGCTGTGGCGTGGGAAGGGGCTGGCTGCTGCACTGCGCCGGCAGCCGAGCGGCAGGGACTCCTGCCTGGGGAGCCATGCCATGCCAGAGATGCTCCCCTCCTCTCAGGAACAGGGCTACCGCCTTGGTAGAGAGCTGTGCCGGCAAAGGGTCCTGGCTATGCAACGTAAACCTGCCCAGTCTCTCCATCGGCCCCAAATCTTGAGCTTTTTTCACTAATCTTGATCACAATTACTAAAATAATAAGTTTTGTAGCAGCAGATATAGTTAATTTTGTGCCTGCTGTTTATGGAGTGAACGCACTGATGTGCAACAGATTCCGACAAAATCCTCAGTCTCAGAAAACTGGTTAAAAAGTTCAAAACAAAACTCCTCTCCTTTCCCAAGGATATTCTCTTGCCATTTAAAACACACATTTAAATCCTGCTTGTTTTAATTACCCCTCAAAGGGGACTCCAAATCCTTTTATGCAGCCCTCTCTCTCTCACACAGCTTTTCAAACCACCCCTTCAAACACCCTCCTGACTTTTAGCCCCATATAACACATCAGCCGACTTTATTTCCTAGACCATGACCAAACCAAGCCATGCTCTCAAAGCCAGGACCCAACTCAACTCAGGAGTATTTTTAGCTTGTATTTGCTCTGTAAACTTTTAAGGAAAAAAAGCAGTTAATTAATCCTATCCACCTCGGTCATACTTTGTGTATTCAATTACAGATTTGTGTATTCAGTTACAGATTTAACAGAGGAAACAGTAAGTTACTGCAACTGCTCCAATAAATACCAGTATCAAATGCTAATGCCAGGTATTTTCCCAACAACAAAGTTGTTCCGTTTCAATTTAAATCCATTAAAGACAGAAGGATAAAGAACAAAATGTATAATATTTGAACAATAAAAATAAGAAATGAATCATAAGCTGGTTTGGCTGCAACCTCCTGGTTTTCATAATATCCTTTTTTTTTTTAATAATGACACTAAAACAACATCAGGTGCTTAGACTGCTTTAAGTAATTTGGTTTAGTAGACTATCACCTGTGTCACTTCCCATTTATTCAGGCATTTTTGTAGTTTTCACTGTGTAAACAGGTTGATTGCAGAATTATTTCTGGAATATGCAAGGTTCATTAAAGCATTACCTGCGAGCACAGTTTAATGAACAAAACATCAGTGTTACCCCTTTATTCTGTAGTTTTCATTACTGAATGAAATGAAACCAAATGTGAGTAGCCAGGACCATTTTGTAAGGAACATAGCTAGGTTTTCATTTTTTGCTTTATGTTCAAAGCAAAAAATCTTTCACTGAAGCATGGAAATAAGACTCCAGATTTCCAGAAAGTTACCGTCTTGTCTCTCTCTTCCCCTTCCATAATGCCAAGTTTTCTGGGGAACCCCAGCAGACAAAAGCGCATTTTGTGAGCTGCCCCTTTGCCAACACGCACTCACCAACAGGCTTAGATGCGGGGCACAGGCTGGCCCGTCAGTGCTGCTCACCACCATGTTTTGCCTAAAAACTCCTTGCTATTTCCTCAAGGGAATATGGAGATCCGACTTGATCTCCTTCTCCCACACCCAGTTTTAAATTGCCTGAAGGATTTAAAGGTCATATATATAGCATCCTACAGCATGGTACAACAGGTAACCAGAAATTACTGCAGCTCCTCGGACGTTTTTTATTACACTAGACTATATACCAAAAGTACCGTAAATTCCCTCAGTTTTGGGAGGCAAAGCCAGGGAAAGAAGGAAACTGAGGGAAAGAGAGACGCATGACTGCGAAGACGTTATTGCCAAACACCTCATCTGCCTACTTATCCATAATCCCCAGAGAAAATCAGAGACAGACAAACCCATTTTTTTGTTCTACATACACCACAGAAACTCACTGAGGCACAGCCTACTTTCACACGTTTGAGCAATGGCCTTTCTAAAACAGCACATCTCGACAGCAATACCATTTGCGCCAAAGGCAGATTTGCTGAAGCCAGCTTCTTGTTCCATCTCTCCCCCATGCCACAAAGCAGTCTTTTCTTCTGCTGGGTACAAACAGACAGTACTGGACCACAGACGACATTCCTTTCATAGCAGTTAAGCAGAGAACTCAGTTGAAAATAACAAATTAGAACTCCTCAGAAAGGGTTGGGTTTTCCTTGTTGTCTATCCTAACGACCACGGCACCACAAGTGGGCCGAGATTTCCAAATGCGCTCAGTGCCGTTTGGGCGGCTGAACAAAGCAGTTGGATTTCTCGAGCACAACCTCTACTCAACAGCAGGAACAGCAGGGGAATGAACATGTCAGGAAATCTGGCCTTCTAAAGTCAAAAGAATTTTGCAGGGTTAATAAGTCTGTGTTAACAGATAATTCTGGTTAAATACTCATTTAAAACTCGTTAAAATAACAAGTTTTAAAGAACCAGGATTGTTATTTTGTACTAGAAGAGCAACTAAAAGTTCAGCTCCATTCTTCGGGAACATTCTCCAACATAGTTACAATTTATACATATTATTTTTTTTTAACAGTGATTTCTTTCTTTCTCCCAAAGAGGAGGGGAAAAAAAACCCCAAAGAAGCAAACAAACTCTAATAACATTAAAACATAGTAAGTTCTTCTAATCACTCAGGTATGGGAGGGTGGCATACGGATCTCCTAAGAATGCCATAAGAGCGCCAAGGGCTTTCACACCATGCAAATACCAACTTCAAGACTAACAACAGAGGTCATTGCAACCACTGTATACCTTGAAATTATCTTTGTAACCTTTTTGTCTTTGCATATCCTTGAAATAAAGAAGCAAAGCTCTCTCATTCCAGAATAACTTACACTAATGATGCATGCATGGACCAGTCATCAGTGAAATAAACGCTCCAGACAAACCACAAAGTTGTACATTTGGAGTTTGATACTTTTGTGTGCAAATATGAGTACGCAACAATCCATGTTTGTAGGAGGTGCGAGCACTTAGTCTGAGCCTAAGTTCTTACAGTTTGGGATAAAATTCACAGCATGTTCTTGATCAACAGAGTCCTCAACAGCTTTGTTTTCTGTTTCAGCCCCTAAATCTGTGACACTGAGCACGCTAAGACAACTCTTCAGGAATGGCAACCCTCAACACCACTCACTGGAATGAGACGACATCCATCTCCCAGTATCTGGGCTTTCAAGTGCAAAAAATTTACCCTTTCCATGATAACTGGAACACTGCCTGCTTTATTATTCTGATCATATTCATCTTTACTGTAGTGTCTCTGGTGGTGTTGGCTTTCCTCTATGAACTGCTAGACTGTTGCTGCTGTGTGAAAAATAAAACTGTGAAAGACTTGGAGAATGAACCCAATCCTGTTAGAGCAATGATGAACAGCTTCAGAAAGCGTGAAACAGAGGTGGTGTAGGAAGGACTGAACGACAGCACCTGAAGAACGTTTAACACCTTGAATGAAGCCTCTCGTACCTTATGAATGAGCAAGTCACATGTTGGTTTTTTTTTCTTTTGGACTTAAACGTAACAGCAACAGTTACCATTTTATGTCTGGATGTGAACTTGAATAATCGGCAAAGACTTTCCGAGTGCTTAGCAGAAGGATGATCTGTTACAATGTTATGGGGGAAGAAAATATTTTTGTTTCTAAATGAACTTTTGTTGTTCATATTGAGTTACTAGCATAGATCTTTGTCTACCTGAAGGAACAAATGTTGCCTAACATGCATAAAACTGTGTTGCTTAACTGGAGAAAATGTTTATAAAAATGCTCAACCATCTGATCATACATAGTGCAAAGACACAGCAGTGTTCTCCCACTGAGGTCAACCACACAGAGTCAGGAAAGACACAGGGGTGAGAAAAAGATACGAGGGAGAAGAATTGAATGGTGCGAGATCCCATGAGACACGAGAGGATCATGTAAATTCTTGCCTTTGGCAGCACTTATTATGGGTTTCTCGCTTTTAGAAGAAAGGGTGGTGGGAGGAAAAGTAAGCTAACAGGAAAGGTATCCCATAACCAGTCTTTTCTAACCCTCTGTGGTACAATTTGACCCTTTCTCCCTCCCCTTCTCCAGTTCCAGAGAATTGCTCTCCCCTTACTTCACATTCAACCTATTTAACAACTTCTGGGTGTCGAGATGTGAATAATGCACTACCTTAAGAATATCTGACTGTCTCCACAAAAGCATACTGTAGTGGTACTATGGTCTAGAAGAAACAGGGACATTTTTCTGTCCCAAGGCTGCTGCCTCTATGATAACAACGACACTACAGGGAGTCAGACATGCTGGATATATCATCCCTATCTTAATTTTTCAAAGCTGAACTGGAACTGACCAACTTCTTGCCAAGGAACACAAGCAGACAGGTCGCAGACCTCCCACACCGATGACAGTAATTTCACTCAGCTTGCCCGCAGCTTTCAGGTGTCGACATGCTTCGCAAAGGAGGCTGCACCAGGTTAAGTCTTGCGCTAGAAACGGCAGGATGGATGCACAGCGAGAAGCGACTTCATTTTGCACAAGAGAATCTCAGCTTGCTTCATCAGCCTGCTGGTGCATCCCAGAGAGTTCACACTCACACCTTTCTGACAAACCGACTGTGGAACATTCAGACATTTAGCTCATCAGTTTATTTTTTGTTCTGTAGCTGCATTGTATCGGTATTTTTTTAAACCATAAAAGTTTTGCAGTTACCAATTACACCTGTAATAATGGTGTCCAACAGCGTGGCCATCAGTAATGCCCGGTAAGTCTTTCACGCTCCTGAACCCATAGAGAAGCAGGCCAGTGAGAAACATCCCAGACCAAGGCTACACATGGGACGAGATATTTTACTATGTAAGATCTAAATAATATTCGTGCCATTAGGGAAACAAAACTCACCTAATGGCCAAATGGAAAGTAAGCTACAACACTGATCTCGCAGTCTATCCATGCCAGAAATACCTCTGTGCTATGGCCAGTACCTACAATTATCTCCTTTTTTTTTTTTTTAATATATAAACTCCCTCTATCAGGTTCGGTATGCCTAAGCTCCACAAGATCTGGACACAATGAAAGACTTGCTAATTTGACTCATGCTCTTCCTGGTTGGTGCAATGGAGTCACAAGATACCCAGGCCACTACTAACCCACACAGCCAGTCCAGTGATTCACCTGGAGAAGCAATCTCCCTTCGGCAATCACAAAATGACGCAACTACCGCTGCAACCATTCATCTCAGACACACACTTGTTACGGTGAAGTTTCGCCAGTACCAGTCCCATGTACAGAGAATGCTTTTAGCTAAAAATCAAACTATAAGCACAATTAATGGAAGCTGACGCCCCAGGTACAAGACAACTTAGGACTCACACCAAGACATACGATGAAGCTAATGTTAGTGATGATAATGCTTTCCGCTGTCAGGGATGCTGGGCAGGTGCCTCATTACCTTCTGCTGTATTCAACAGCGTCAGCCCTGAAAGACCGGTGTCTTGCTCAAAAGAGGCAAGAGTAGCCATCAGGACGCACTGAATTAATTAACAGGCCTCCTTCCTGAATGCAAACACGCTGAACGGCAATAGGACTGCCGGCCGCTTACAGCGTTCCTACAAAACGTTCATCATCGCTGCACACAAGAAGGCAGTGTGCAGGAAGTAACACGGCCAGCCTCCGCTATGCTGGCTTCATGTTCTTATGCCTTCCCGAGAAGCACACACAATGAAAAATCTTGGGACTCACTCCAGCTACTTATTTCACGGATCTATAAAGGGGGCTGGGTGTCTGCACAAGGAACAGAAGACAAAGATCTCCCCTTGCACAGCCCTAGAGCCTCAGGATGATTCTTTCCCACATGTAAACCAAGTTGTGAAACGACTCCTGGAGATTTCAGCTCTTGATTACTGTTGGCTAAGACCATCAAGACAAAGGTCTTAAAGACTAAGACCGTAGCCACAACTTACTATTCATTAATAAAAAGAAATAAACAGATATGATCTATTTAATTTATTTTCCAGTTACTATTCTGAACTAAGTAAACAAGGCAGTTTTGAAGTTTTTCAAATAACTTGTTTGAATAACGATTTTAAATAACTATAGCAATAACTGCTCTCACAGGAAAACTTGCAACACATCATCACACACAGGCCAGATTTAGCTATGCAGTCATTTGAAGATTAGCACTATCTCAATGCCTCTCCTCCCCAAAAAAGTGACAAGGGCAGGTTCTCTGACTCATAGAATCACAGAATGAGGGAGAACCTGCAGGCACTATGCACCCAGGGACTATCAACGCCAACACGTAATTGTTGTGATATTATTTATCGTCTTTGTGGTCACCACACAACAAAACTAAGACTGATCATCTTAATTTTCATTTCTTCGGCGGGGTGGGACAGGGATTCTTCAACATCAGGTTTTTACTCCGCCTCCCCAAGACCCATCCCTGACACACGCATATCCTGACAGGTTCCTAATAATCTGACACTTCAAATAAAAAGCAGGTTTGGAGGCAAAGGTCTTTGACTCTGCAGCATCAGAGGGCAACTTGTGCTGCTTGCAGCTGCTTAACCCACCCAGTCACTTGCCAGCCTGAACCCTTGTTCTGAGGCAATTCCTGAGAACAAGAGGGAGAAAGTTAGTCTGCTCGCTCTGTTATTTTTCTTCCATCCTTGCTGCTTCTGCAGTAGTTAGTAAATACTCTCCAGGGAAAAATGAAAGGAGGTTGAACTCATTCTGCATAAAAATGTTACAGAAACCCTGAAACCTTTCTGATACTGTCTGGAATGAAGCCAGCAGCGTAAAAGATAAAGCATATTTCCTCACAGCCACACATTCCTATTTATGTAAGCTAATCACCCAACAGCTGCAAAAGCACTTAAAGAAATACCCAGCCCCCAAAACTACCGAAGGGAAATTACACTTTATCTGCTCTGCCGCTTGGCCACATACCTACTCAAATCCTCCAGATCAGGCTGAACCGTAGGCTCTCTTCCTGCCTCCCCATCCCTCTTTCCCAGCAAAGCACTCACATTTAGGCTATGCAGTTTGGGATACTCCATGTAGAATTTTGTTTTATTTGGAGAGGAGAGTGTGGCAAAAGGACCGATGGAAACCTGGCCTCCCTTGGTGTATTTTAAAGCG
Source organism: Anhinga rufa (assembly GCA_013400875.1). Classification (NCBI taxonomy): domain Eukaryota; kingdom Metazoa; phylum Chordata; class Aves; order Suliformes; family Anhingidae; genus Anhinga; species Anhinga rufa. The sequence continues at coordinate 9,656 of VZTV01033442.1, read as the reverse complement.
TCTGGCTGATAACTTTACTTAGTGCCCTGAGAAGCTGGAGATACATACGCAAACTCCCTACTCTTCCCCTCAGACAGAAAATGCTCCACTCCTCCCATTGTCCTTGACGTTGTTCTCTGTTGGTTTTAGCTCTACTATTTTTTGGGGGGTTTAGAAGAGAGCCACACATAGTATACAAAACACGAGCGTGCAACAAGTTTGCACAACAGGGTATTTTGTGTTTTAGTAACACCTGACGTTTGATTTCACCTTTAGAGCGTATCAGAGAACTGTCAGTGCTTTCAGAGAACTGAAACAGCCCCCCCAAGTTATGTGTGTCCCACAGCGAAAGCGAACATGGAGCATGCTGCTGTGCGCGCACAAATCCCCTCCCTGCTGCTCCAGGTGCTGCACTTTTCATTTGCTCCCGCTATTTCAGTGCTGCTTTATTAACTACTTATTTGATATTGAGAGATGCATTATTGGCGCCACCAGCCCAGGGAAACGATGAAACTCCTGACCAAAGCAGACAGAAACCTACAGAAGCCCTGGTGGTCAGGAACAAAGACTAGCTCCCAGGTAAAACAAGAATGACCGCTAATCGCAATATGTTAGCCAGACAAGAGGTAAGTTGCAAAATCCATCTCGTGGATGGACAGCCTATGACTTCCAGTTGTTAGTTTACTAGTTAACAAAATGAAGATTTAGGCGCTGTCTTGACAGAAAGACAGAATACAAAAAGAATGAGACTGCTGTTACTGCTTGTCTTGTGGGTCCAGCAAGCACCGAAATCCACAAATCAAAGCTCAGCTTCATATGAAATAATATTTTGGCAGTAGCAATTCCTCCAACCGAGCAACAGCAAACAAGCCACGGGATGAGACCTGATGCGTATACATGGTGGCAAAAGCGTTTTTTTCCTCATTGCACAAGTGAATTTCACAGAATCCCAGAGCAGTGGGGGTTGGAAGGGACCTCCGGAGATCACCTCATCCAACCCCCCTGCGTGAGCAGCACACCCAGAGCAGGGGGCACAGGACCGCGTCCAGGCGGGGTTTGAATGTCTCCAGGGAAGGAGACTCCACAGCCTCTCTGGGCAGCCTGTTCTGCTTCTCACTTATCTTAAAAAAAAAAGAAGTGAGAATTTAAGAGAAAAAAAAATTACAATAGACACTAACAAAATTCACAGATAGATTGATTCATACTAACAAACCATAGCTTAGAGACAAGCAGTGGAAAAGCCAAACAGCTGTTGAACAGGAGACTTTTACCAACCTGTGTTTTGTTTTGAGCTTGACGAGCCACCTTGCTCTACCTTCGCTTTCTTCTTTTTTGAAGAAGAGGAGTCAGAAGATGGCGCTGGACGTTTTTCTACTGCTGGTGTGGAGAGGGCACGCTTTTTGAATAGCTCCCGCTCTCTCAATAAGNCCCCCGCTCACCGGAGCGCGAGGCGCAGGCCGAGCACCGCCGCCCCTCCCTTATTGGGCCATGCCGCCGTCCCGGCAGCCCCCGCGCCGCGCCCCGCCCCGGAAGTGGGACTTGCCGTTGCTATGGCGACGCGCCGGCTGGNCCTCTCTGGGCAGCCTGTTCTGCTTCTCACTTATCTTAAAAAAAAAAGAAGTGAGAATTTAAGAGAAAAAAAAATTACAATAGACACTAACAAAATTCACAGATAGATTGATTCATACTAACAAACCATAGCTTAGAGACAAGCAGTGGAAAAGCCAAACAGCTGTTGAACAGGAGACTTTTACCAACCTGTGTTTTGTTTTGAGCTTGACGAGCCACCTTGCTCTACCTTCGCTTTCTTCTTTTTTGAAGAAGAGGAGTCAGAAGATGGCGCTGGACGTTTTTCTACTGCTGGTGTGGAGAGGGCACGCTTTTTGAATAGCTCCCGCTCTCTCAATAAGCTCGGATCCATAATTCTGTTAGGAGGAGTAGGGGGAGAAAGGCACAAAAGAGATATTAGGGTCAATGGGATATTTAAGGGGGGAAATATCTGTTTATGAAGTTGTTTATTTCTTGTTACATCCTTCTCTTCCTGTGCACGGACTTTAAAGAAACTGATGCGCCTGGGGAGGGGGGTTAAAGTGTCAGAGGACCCCCCTCAGCCCCAGAGAGCGGCCTGAGGGCAGGGAACGGGATTCCTGAGCCAGCCCCGCCAGCTCACGGGCGGCCTGCTGCCGGAGCACCAAGCCCCCGGCCCAAAGACACCGACACGAGGGGAAACTTCAGCAGCGAGGCCACACACCGACCCACCGGGCAGCGCCGGCCGGGGGCCGCCCGCCCCTCGCTGTCCCCTTTGCCGCCCTCCGGCGGGCGGGGGGCCTAGGGCGACCGGCCCGACCCTCCCTCCCTCCCCGGCGCCTGTCCCACAGCGGGCGGGCCCGATCCTGCNTTAATCATATCAAATTTCACACAGTGAAAAGTATAAACGCGGCAGATATATCATCGTCCTTGTATGAGGGGGGAGGGATAGATAAGAGTCAGCAGGAGGAGCGCAGAGGCAGTCACACTACGGCCCTGAAGTACTGTGCTGTGCATAAAGTGCTCCTGGTGGGCAAACACCAAAATCTTCCTTTCGATATTCAACTGAAGATCCCTTTTCTGGACTCTGGTTTAACTTTCTTCATCTGGTTTGGAGGTAGAACTGCCACAGGTGAGGTTTCAAACCATTCCGGCACCTTCCTCTTACCAGGGGGACACGAGCTCTGGAAGAGTAAAACAAACATAGAAAAAGGCAAGTAGTTACAGTCTAACTTACATAGCTCGACCCCCAGAAAAAAAAAATCATGCTCAGAAGAAGACATGAACTGGCTACAGTATTAGTGCAAGGCTTGTGTCTCCAGTAAGTGCAACAACCTTTTCAAGTAATTGAGGGACTTAAAAAAAATAATCAAGCTATAGCACTGAGAAGAACAAAACAAAAGAGAAAGAAAAAGGAAAGAAAAGAATCAAAGCATGCTGGCACAGCTTTAGGTGTTGTACTGACCTTCAGGAATCACCTTTAAAAAAAAAAAAAATCACCAAAAAACCCAAACACACCCCACCAACCCCAAGTGTGAGGACAAATTAAAGAACTGCAGCTCCTCAGCATGACCTCTGAAAGAATAACAGCCCCAGGCAGGGGATGAAAGCAGATACCCCAAACTGGTGACTCATCAGCAGTACCTGCTACCTTCCCCATTACTATCAGAGAGAAAGGGACTGAAATCCACAAATGCAGCTGTGGGTGCCTGTCCCCAGCTGTGCGAGGCACCCCTTCTCTCCCTCTCCTCACAAAGGTCACAAGCTCTGCAGGACTCACTCAAGGCTCATGTCCCCCACAGAGAGTCTGAACATACAGTGCTCTCCACAACTGCTGGGTACATCTCTTGCACTGCGGTGGGAAGAGAGGCTGCGGCAACACAAAGCCATGAATTCCTTTAAGAGCTTACAGCTAGGAGATGAAGAGATTTCTGCTCATCCTTCAGCCACCAGTTTTTAAATAATGGAAGACCAATCTCTGTTGCGATGTTCGTCTCAAGTTGAACAAGACTGCTGGCGGGCTGCCCTTGGGGAAATGCACCAGGAGGACCCATCTACGGCCAGGAGAGAGGTTGCTCCAGAGCTTGCGCCAAGAAGTACACACACAACACCAGAGCTCCCAGCCCAAGCTTGGGTGAGGCATGAAGAGTGCAGAGACCTTTGCGTACTGATCATGCTTTGTTCCTGTGTCAAAGGGGCTTTACTTGGAACTGATGTTCTGGAAGTTGTCTGAAGCTATCACCAACAATCAAAAAGATAATGTTATCATCTGTTTAGTGTTTTAAGACAGCTGCTGTGCTATTTAGGAGTTATACCTACCTAACACTGACCAGACCATGAATAATGATTTGTCTGCATCATGTTTTGCACTCACATCAATATCCAGCTTCAAAGTGAAGCTATTTGTACAGCAAGCAGTGGTCAGAGCCACACAAGCTCCCTTTAGAAAACACACCACTATATGTATGCTTATATAACTTGTGTTTATATAAAACACCAGTGCAAAAATCCTTCATGTGATCAGCATAAACCTCACACAACCCCATACCTGAAAGGGAAAAGGAAGCCAAATGTCCTCTTAAAGTGTTGGAAGCATCTGCCACTAGATGGCTGACAAGCTGTACTGGGGAAAACACTTCTGTAGCAGGCTGATGCTGTGACAGAGGTATATTTGGGCATAGCAAGGGCAATAAAAGCAGCATGTATACCAAGGATATTAACAATAGAAGTTTGCTGGTAATCCAGGCCAAGGTTTTAAATAACCCAGAGAGAAGCTGAGATTTTGGTTTGTTTAAGATCAACACCCAAATCATCAGGTCTGGGCTCTGCTCCTGGCACAGAGCTACAGGCAGTCTCACCTTTAGCTGAGAGTCAGCGAACAGTTCCTCCTCCTCAGGATTGAGGGCAGGCTGATTCCAGGAGGCCAGCATGATGGGCTTTGGGCAGCCTGCTGCCCCTCTGCTGCCTGGCTGGCTGTCATCCACGCTCTGTACAGCCTTTCCCTATGACAGTAAAGCAGCAGATTGTTTTACTTATCACAGCATTAAAGCTTAAGTCTGCACAAACCAGATTCAATCAAAGGCTGTTTTTTGGAGGGTTTTTTTTGCAAGTAAATGACTCTGCAATTATAAACAGAGGTGTTCCAACACCTCTGCTTAATGAGATCACTAGCTAGTTCTTAGCCATTCCACCACAACAAAGTATGAGCAACTGAAGTGCATCCATTTCAAACACAAAGGAACTGGAACTTGTAGTTGGGCTTTTTTTTTTCTGTAGTGGAGAAGAATACTTCCTCCACCCCTGTGGCTCTGAGAATTTGTACCACTTGCTTCTGACTCACAAGTGCTGTGTTTTCAAATGTGTTTTTGCAGCAAAAGGTATCAGTTAAAAATGGCATAGTGGGCACAGAGGTATTAACTTCTAATTTTGATATAACACCTGCTGGTTGTAGGTTGTAACAGCCAAGCTGAAATTTTTGGATCAACTACACATCTCAGTGTTACCAAGAGCATCACTCATGGCAAGCCTACTGCATGCTTTATTACAGTAAGAACATCTGTTTACCAAAGCTGAAGGCAACACTTGCAGATGCGTTTTCTCTGCTCCTTCCTTCACTGTTGGACTGATCAAATTATCCTGTAAAAGCAGCAGTAATATAAGGTTGTTAAGATCCAAGAACATTCATTAGCAGATTTTCAAGCTGTTTGCTACAGGGAATTATTAGAACCAGGATATCTTCTTACAGAGAAGTAAATAAAGACTGTTTGGATTAGCTTTTGGATTTGCAGTATACTCATTTGTATAATATTAATTTGATTTCTAATAGCATGTCATTCCTGTTATTAGCTCTAGCAGCTAACAGTAGGAGAAAAAAAGTGTAATTAGAGCTTACTCGATTAGACTGCCAGGAGGTCAACTTCAGGAAAAAGAAAGCTCAGACACAGATATTTCAGAAACAAAACAGCATTCAGGGATGCAAGAAACAATCAATTTGGCAAGATGGCAAGGCTTGAAAAATTGTTTGAGCCAGAGTTCAAGACATCAACGCCAAACCCTGTAAGGAACAGACATGAATTCCTCACACAGGCAGCAGAAGGATTTGGAGTTTGGAATTTCTTTTTACCATTCCCACCAGGAGCCACTAAGTGCAGGGTGGCCTTTTTTACAGGGTGCTGAACTGGGACTTGGGAGACACTGAGAGGCCAGCTGAGGGCTCAGAAGACTAGCCTGGCCTTTCTCAAACAGCGACAAAGAACTCCTTATTTCCTGAGATTTCTCCCCGATGAGTCAGACATATGGTATGACACTTCTTGTTATCATGGCTACGCCCAGCAGTTCCAAGCAACAGAGGAGCTCATGAAAGACTAAGACATTTCTGGCAGGCATTGCCCCTGGCTTTTTCACTCAACTTTTCTGCTTTCTTAAAGCTTTCTGCACAGTTGAGAATCACTTTTCCCACATCAGGTTGGCGATCAGGTACCAACACACAGAAGCAAGGCAAGGGCAGAACATGGACTTTGTTGCTATGAAGGATCCAGCTTACTGGATCCAAGGTTTTCATACTGGGGAGAACTTGGAATTTCAGCTTTTTCCTCTACCGCCCTAGCTACTCTAATTCTGCAATTTCACAGGGGACTTTTTGCATCCACGTCCCAAAGGGCTGGACAACAGCAGAAAGCATTCATCCCTCCTCTCTGAAGCCTCTCTTAAGCTGCAGTTGTGATGGTGTACAGTGGTGGACCATCACATGCCTGATATTCCTGGGCTGCATGTCCAGGACTTAGTATGATAGAGATGAGCTGACAGTCCCATATGGGAACAGATCAACTCAGGTGACATGTTTAACAGATCACAGCTAGGCAGCACAGGGCAGCCTTCTTCCTAGGTCAGTACTTTGCAAGGGCAATCCTCTGGTTCTGCTCTGAGCATTGCTTTTGGAGGAGAGGGAGGCAGTCCTACTCAAAGCTGAGAGAAAGATGGATTGTGACAGTGAGAAACTAAGCACTACTGGAAGCAGCAACATAAAAGGGCTTTTTTTTTAGTCTGCTCCTACAAAGAAGAAATATTCTTTTCACAAAAACTGTTTTATACCTTCTTTTACTAACCTTTGTTTTACTCCACAAGGCATCTTCCCCACTTGCTTGATCTGCTCCTGTTTTCTCCTGCTGCCGTTCTGACCACATCAACACCCTTTTGACACCTGAGCCATCCTGAGACTTATTTCTATCCTCTTTCTCCAATAATACAATAGTCATCCTGATGAGATACAGTTCAATATTTGCAGGAACAAGTTGCCTAATGGCTTGAATTTTGGTGGTGTCTTGGAAAAAATAAAAAACCAGTATTAATCGTTTCTTAATCCTCTTGCCCTTTATTCAGTTTCTCATGCTGTAAAACACATCAGTTGTCCTCATTAAAGCATAGCATAGATTAAGACAGGGAAGCAACAAGAAATAAAACGTATGGGTTTGACTCCTAAGAAAACAGATCATGAGCTCATGGGATAAATCCCCACCTCATTTGTCCTCACACAAACTTACTGTCCTCAAATTAGTTCAAAACTTCAGAATTGTCTGCCTCTAACATGTCCTATCAACTATTTTCTCTTGAGAGGAAGGCTATATTAGCTCAAGCTAAAAAGCCTCTTTTCTTAAACGTAGTGCTATGCCACTTCTCCATTCCAGCGTAGCACTAAATTGAAGAAAGCAATCCGAGGGTCTGGCTGAGCCTGCAACTGCTGCTGAAAAGATGCATTAATCCACATCTTACAAGACTAACAAAGCTAGCAAGTCCGCAAACTCTGCCAACCTAAGAAATTAAACTACTAGGGCAAGACTGAACTTGCCCTCAGTCACTCAGTCTCAGAACAAGTCAGTTGATCTTCAGCTTCTAAACGAGCCTATGGCACCAGATGACAGGGTTAGGAAGAACTGCTTTCCCTGCACTTCTCAGCCTCACTATCATAAACAAATATCTTGCAGAGAAGTTGCACTGCGGAAATTCTACAGCTCTTACTCAGAATATTTTCTGTAGCTGCCAGAACTTACAGGAAGAATTTGTCAGGCTGATGGATTTTTTTCCCAAACACACTTGAGTAAATACAGATTCAGTAATGATGCCTCAGTCTTTTCAACAGCCATATAGTTGAGAGAAAAGATTTGTAAAGGGCTACCCTCTTTTGCTCTTTAATGATTCACGATTGCCTTATTTTACAACCTTTATAACCTTGACAGGAAAGCAATGACCCTGGCATTGCCATGCTCTGCCTTGCCACAGCCACAGGCCTTCCAGAAACAATGGGTTCTACCTAAAGAAGCAGCTGAGCCCCCAGTTTTTCATTCCCTTCGTCTGTATGCCACTGTCATAAGAATTTTCAGATAAGGGCTGCTATCCTCACCTGAGTCAATGGGAGGATTACGGATAACATCAGAAATAATCTGTTGAACTTCAGGAGTCAAACCTGCTCGCTGCAGGTTGACAGGGTAGCCAGCCTTCATCGCCTGGAACAGGTGCATGCCAACCACAGCAAGGGGCAGAGATCTGGTCTCACTTATCATCCTCTGGGGAAGCAAAGGCAGAAGGAATCGAGATGGCAGAAGTGTCCAAAATGCAACTGAAAGCTCAAAACCTGGCAACCACCCATTCCCAAAAAGCAATCAGGGGTACCAGCACATAGCAGTGCAGTAAAGCTCCCCAAAACACTTTTACTCCTAATATTTGTCTCATTTCTTTTCCAGCTTGTAAAGAACATTTTTCTCTTGAGGCTACTACTTCTCAGCTCGAGTGCCGCATCTCAGCTTGAGCTTACTTCGGATGATGGGAGGCGTTACACAGGAAGTGTGCTGTGCGGCCATCTCAAAGGCTCACTACAGCCTACTTGCAGCTCACATCCCTCATGTCACAACACTCACTACCATGCCGTTTTCACCCTGTGGCAGCTGAATCCCAGGAATTTCTACCACAAAGGAAACAGATGCTCTTGCCTCACAGTTAAGTCAGAGTATCAACCCAGCTCCTACTTTGTAAGACTTCTATGTCAAAGCTTCAGATGTCTCCTGCTAAGCAGCTGTGATGCACCTGACCTTCCAGTGGTGCATTTGGTTCATAACATCTATGCAGAACACGGATAATGGCACCAAAACAAATTCCCCCTCGTTTTCACATCTGTTAAATGAATTCTTAAGACATTTGCCTTGAAGAAAAACGTCTCCAACTTTATCTACCTAAACTTTTACTTTTCAAGGACAGATTTCAAACTGGTTGCTTGTCTCCTCAAAAGAACAGGTTTCAAGCTTCCACCGATTTCTCCCCAGACAATACACATACTGTGCATATACTCATCAGGATTAGTGGATACAGAGTATCGAGTTACCCGTTAATAATTATACAACTGTTTGTTCTTAATTAGTCCTTAGGTACACTTTTAAGTTAGGGACCATCTGACAAGGTTTACCAGTACTCTTGGGAGGGGGCAAAGCAAAGCTTAGAGCAACTTCAGTTTCACACTGCAGAATTAAAAAGCGATAAATAAAACTGTATCAAAGTGTCCCATCTTCACAGGGCACATGGCATCATGCTGGTGTAGCCACATGCCCTGTAGCACTTCAACAACTTATATGTGAAGTAGCTTGTCCTCAATTTTGTAACGTGAAGCACAGCTTTCCAGAATCTGAACGAGAAAGCCATGATTATACTTAGCACTTAGACTTTAGTTTTGCATTGAATCTTCCCATGAGCTTTGTTTCTTGACAGGCAAGTCTTACACATGGATATGGCATAGGCAAAGGAAAAGGATTTGCTACCATCTAAACCAAGAACAGAGTTAGTGAAATTCATCTCAAAGCTTATTAACCTTAGAGATATGCCTATATACAGCCCCCTGCTTGATGTCCTTTCCAACAGGCTACTGGATCAAGAAGTTTTTCCCGTACGCCCTTACTACTGTGAAAAGGGAAAAATACAGCCACAGGCAGAGCTAACACCTGCAACAGAGAAGCACACTGCATAACTGTACTGAAACAGGCCAGTGAAGTAACAGCAACAGTTCTGCCTGATGCCCTGCTGATCTGTGCAGGCATTGTAATGAGTAGGGAGCTGTATCTTATCTCACTGTATCCCATGTCACCAGTTTTGCATAATTTTACCAGTCC
>VZTV01033430.1:0-40701 GCA_013400875.1 Anhinga rufa | reverse complement strand
CCTAATTTAAGGCTCCATGTGATAGACAATCCACCACTTCCTTAAATAAATTACTCCAATGGCTTGTCCCTATTAAATATTACATGCCATTTCTATCTGGATCTTGCTGAAAGATTTTGTTTCATGTGTTTGGAACAAGAAACATCTATGCGGTTTACATACAAAGATTTAGATAAAACCTGTATAAAAATAGCGGTCTTATACTTGAAAAAGAGAGACAGGAAGGATGGGATTGGTATACTGTCACAACAGTCTCTAAAAGGTCTTATGAGTCAGTTGGCTATGGACATGCTTTCTCTTCTTCCTCAGTATTTCTCCTACCTATATGTTGAAACCTATGACTAAGCTGTATAAAGCTCAACCCCTAGCTGATCTGATTTGGAAGAAAGAAAAGTGCCTTTGCTGGTAAAGAACATTTATTACAATTTTTGTAATTCCAAGACCCTGGTGGCTGACTGGAGTTTCTGTTCATTGGCCTGTGTGCTTACCTTACATGTGCTTACCTTATGCCTATGGGTAACTGAATCCACACCATCAGTGCTGAAGGGATTGCTGGTGTCTCCTTGCTAGTCCCCTCAATACTTATCCTCTCAGCTATCAACTACAGGAAGAACAGATTGTATAGTGCCAGCTTAAAAAGTCAGAGCAGCTGAGGCTGACAAGTGTTTAGGAGATGGACTTCAAGTACTAAAGAAGTGGTACTCTCCTTGGAGTCAGTACTGCTCCTTCTTGGGTAGTCATTTTGGGTGATGAGGTTTGCAGCCTTTGAGATAGCAGTTAAAAAGCACTCTGGTGCAGTGTAGTCATTAAAGTTTCTTGATTGAAATTGCAGTCTGAATACTTTATAATAATTAGAAGCTAGATATTATTTTTTCCTTATTGATTATGGAAGAGAGTGGAAATTGTTAGACAGCTATGTTATTCTGAACAAGTGATGGCTACTAAAGCAATTTAAGTGAGTTTAAACATCTGTGAGTGACTATGATGAATTCGCAAAGTAATGATCTGAAATCAAACCAGAAAGGGAGAAAAAACTAACTTTATCAACTACTGAGCATGACTTACACAAAAATTTAGAAAGAGGAACGCCTCACTTAGAAATCCTAGTGTGTTCTCAGCCCAGATGTTAACTGACTTGGATGTATGACTGCAGTGCCCTTTGAAAGTGCAAAATGTATTTTGATACCAAAACCAGAATCTTAGTAGCATATCCTTGTTCGCACCACAGCTTTTAAAACAAGATCTACATAAGGCAAAATACAAAATTGAATTTGTTTAAGAATCTAACCATCTGGGCCCTTTGTGGCCATATTTTAATTACCTTATTTGTATATTGTACATTTATAATCTAAATTATGGTTCAAAGCTCCATACTACTAGGCTCTTCATGACTTTAAAGCAGAAAAGTGACCCATGATAGAAAAGAGTTACATAAACCAAGAGAGAAGAAGGTGAAGGAGTGATCTGAGTGAAGATAATAAAATGAGTTTACAGGCATTTGTAGGTATATTTAACCTGTACTATTCATAGAAAATTGATCCTACTCCACAACAAATTAAAGCTGGAATGCTATCTAAAAGATGCTACTTTTTTAAGGCAAGTATATCAAATAAACAGTTATGTGACCTACAGTGGTTTCTTTCAACTAAACTATGCTGTGATTTTTAATGTATTTCCTGGTGGATGAGAGAACAGGCATATTAAATAGCCTTAGGTTCATGTGCTAGTTCCAGGTACAAACCTAGGCACTTCATTCTAGGTATCAGTATTTTAAAATGGGGCTCCAAACAACAGAGCATTTTCTTCTCTGTGATTACTCTGGCTCTGCCTGAGCCAGCTCTCATCAGATCTTCACAAGTTCTCTCTTTCCTCAAAGGTCGATGTCCTTGGTACAAGATCTGTCTCTGGAAGATCTTGTAATTCTGAATAGATATGCTTTGCTGATAGGTGGGTTATGAGCTTTTTGTGCTAAAGTGTCAGCAAAAATATTAGCTTGTTTCAATAAGTTTTAAGTGGTCTTAACTTTTTTCCTTACTGTAGATGTTGACTTAATTCAGGTCTTCATCAACAAGAAATATGATAATTAACCTGCTAAGAATAGTAATTGTATTTGATAGGAAATTAGTCTAAACAGTGTATCATTTCTCTTTAGTTTGAAAGTGAAAATCTCGTCTGTTCCCATTTACTGAACTGACACCTGATTTACACCAGACTAATTTTTATTATTTCACTGGAGTTTTTCCTGGCTAATATTGATGTAAATGAGAGCAGGGCCCTCTTCTGCCATCAAGGACTGAGCATAACCATCATTAATTGCTGTTTCTTCAGGCAACTGATAACATACCCTTCAGCTAAGAATAGCTATGTCTCTTTGAACCACTTCTAATGCAATTATGAAAGGAAGAAGAGCTTTAAAAGTGGGTTTAATTACATTTAGAAGTGGTGAGGTTCTTTGAGTAGTCTGCATGAACGAGACATGAATGATGACGCTTCAGAAACTAGAAATGTTTAGGCTTTTCACAGTCAATACAGGATTTCAAGAATTACATGTTTTTATTTTTATCTGCTTTCCTGTCAGAAAAAGATCATACTTACAACAATGTTTTTATGAGTCTGTATTAAAGAACACAAATAATCTATAAAAATCACACTTCTGTCTGAAGTTTTCTTACCTTTTTATTTTAGCATGAAAGTTGTATTGTGAAATTTATAACTAAGGAGACTGGAGGTAAGACAATTCTGCCACTTTTTCAGCTTTTTCTTTATTTTTTTTTAAATGTTCACAGCTGACAGTGCACTGGGGTTAGGTCATTCTATTTTATCTCCTGTCAAGTTCACTTCCAGTTCCACTCATGTGGGTCACCCTACCATGAGGGAAGAGGAAAAAAACCAAACCAGACCACAAAAGGGAACGACGACTCTACAAATTTAAAATTCATGTACAGTTTGACATGGAACTACTTTGAAATCATTTACATGAACTGATTCAATTTCATGTTGGTAGTATCATTATAAAAATGAATTATTATCTCTACCTCACGTAAGTAATTTTGATTTGAGCCAGGCATTCAGCTAAAAGCAATGGTGCAAGTCTATCACTTGCTGTATCTTGAGAGTGGACTTCCATTACAGAAGAAGGGGTCCATATTACAGATATTCCTATGATTCATCTTACTTGGAAAATGTACTTTACTTTACTGCTTATTTTAAGAGTCTTTCCTAAAATGGGATTATTCCTCTTGTTGAGTTCTTCATGCATTGAAACTGGCACAAGTTTCTCTGTGGTGTTTGATTAGCACAGAATGAATTCCTCCTTGCTGTTCTATGTGGTTTGCATTAAGGAATTGCCACCAGTGTTAGTCTAGAAACTTTATAGATTGCCTCCACAGTACCATGCTGATCTTCAGGGTATGTGGATGGTTGAAATCACACATGAATATGAGCTTCTGCTTGTTTGCAGAAAGCCTCAAGTACTACTTAACCTTGTCTAGGCAGTCTGAAACACAAACCCCGTCCTTCCAAATTCTTTTAAAGTTCATCTTCTCTATGAGTGAATGAAATATTTGATTCAATCCAGAACATTTTTTTTTATTCTGTAGAAAATTCAGTCTTGGTTTGGATTGAACTAAAATAAATCTGGAATTTGAATTTAGTTGATTGTATCTCTTTTTGATTTTGCCACTTAATTGGTAAAATCAGTTATTCACTTAATTCAGGTCTCAGTCACAGTTGAAGTTCTGGATAACTTAAACTTCTAATTAAACTTCTAATTAAAAAAATTCAGGGTCAATGGACCCTAAATCAAGTTACTGCATTTATTGTCACATTTCTTGTAGAGTATAAGTATGGTGGGATTTGCATCAGCTTATTTCAACCATCTAACATTTAAAAAGTAGGCTAGGCTACTAAAAGTGACTGGGCTTTTCCCATAGTCAAAGGAGAAAAACAGGCTGCAGAGGGTACATTGTCCCTTAAGGCAGGAAAAATGAATTACCATCTGGAAGCACCTTTTCTCTCTGCTGACTCTGGAGAGACAGAAAAATCAGCTTAGACTAGATGGCTAACTTCCTTTGCCACTTCAGGCAAAGGTGAATTCATCCTTAGCATCACTAGTGCCTCAGGAGAATTTATATTGAGTGTCTTGTGTAATACGTCAATTATAGAAACAATCTATTTAAAGGTTTTCACTTTTTTGTATTTTGGATTTGAATGCATGTACTTTAGTTTAGCATTCAACCTGGGCTGGAATCCGGACCTTTGTACTGCTAAAAGCCATGCTGGAATAATGTACTCCATCCAATTAAAGAGTTTTAAATGCTCCCTGTTTAAAAATTTAAATATTTTTTCTGTTTGAATCTTGTTTCATATTTTAATAATGGCCTGAATAATTTAACAGCATTTGGGCTAAATAAAAACGTATAACATGTTTTCTCCTTTGCTATTTCAGACACTGCTATGCAAAATAATGTCTGTGCAGATGAACAAAGGCTTCCCCTGTGACCTGTGGTGTGTATGATTTTGATCACAAGACATTTGCTTCTGCAGGCACCTTAATGGCTGAGGACAGAAACTGGTATGGAGTTTTGTCTTAGTATGACTGATATTCTGTACAATTGTGTTAGTACTGATAATTTGTCCATGTTATACTGCTACAGCAATCCTGTTTCAGGGTGGGGATGTAGAGAGCAAAAGATGCGTTTCCTGTCTGGTTTGTAGACATGCTTCATAAGGACTCCTGGGAGTAATACGTCTTACATATTCCTCATGCTGAGGTCTTTAAAAAGGACTGACAAGATCTGATCAAACAGCTGTGGCTCAAGACTGACAGGCAGTGTGTTTTAGATTCTTCTGGCTTATTTATTTTGCCAAAAGAACTCTGGCTTATAAACCTGCATAGAGGACCCTTTGGATTGCGTAGACTTGGGACTGAAATACATTTTTACCGGGACATGTCAATAAAAGCTACTTTCCCCTCATGACCTCAACATGAAAATAACAAACGATACAAGTGCTGAGGCCCAACCCTTGGTTGCTGTGAGCTGGTGTATCCTGATGGACAGCTGTAGAGCTGTGTGTGTTGGCCCGCTGATATGCTATCCTGAGACTGTATCATGCCACAAAAGTAGACATTTTTATTTATCTCCATTGCATATTTGCTACTGAATTATTGAATTGAAGCAAGCAAACAGTTATTCCTCATTTTGTTGAGTTGGGAAAATTACTTTCTTGTTCTTCATAAAGAGATGAAGCTGAAACATTAAATATATGATGATATTTTGAAAACATATGCAAAACTGTCTTTGAGATAATACTGCATGTAACTGCATTCTTAGAGTATCACTGATATCAGTAGCTTAACAGTGGCGTGGACTCATTTCCTCCCTCCTTACCATTACTGCTGCTACATTTCTGCAGCCAAGCTGTGCCCATTTCTGGGCTCAGTCCTGTGAAAATCCAACATCTGCAAAGCAGTTCTGAGCTTCCTCTCTTGACATCGATAGAACAACTGTAGTTGGAAAGGTGAAGGGTTCATCTTGTCATCTTTACCCAAGTTAATATTTATGCGATTCTGAAGGGACACAAGCAGGTACCAGGAGAAAACGTGCACAATTTATCTACTCCTAAGAATACTTGCATGCCATGTGGCATGTACTAGTGTGGTGAATTGACCCTGGCTGGACACCAGGTGCCCACCAAAGCCCCTCTGTCACTCCCCCTTCTCAACTAGACAGGGGAGGGAAAATATAATGAAAGGCTCATGCTTTGAGACAAGGACAGGGAGAGATCATGCACCAATTACTGTCACAGGAAAAACAGACTCCACTCGGGGAAATTAACTTAATGTATTACTGATCAAATCAGAGTAGGTAATGAGAAATAAACCCCAAAACTTAAGACATGGTTCCTCAACCTCTCCCTTCTTCCTGGGCTCAGCTTCACTCCCAATTTCTCTACCTCCTCCCCACCAGCAGCGCAGGGTGATGGGGAAGGGGGGTTGTGGTCAGTCCATCACACGGTGTCTCTGCCGCTCCTTCCTCCTCAGGGAAAGGACTCCTCACACTCTTCCCCTGCTCCAGCGTGGGGTCCCTCCCATGGAAGGCAGTCCTCCACGAACTTCTCCAACATGAGTCCTTCCCACAGGCTGCAGTTCTTCACAAACTGCTCCAGCATGGGTCCTTTCCATGGGGTGCAGTCCTTCAGGAACAGACTGCTCCGGCGTGGGTCCCCTATGGGTCCATAGGTCCTGCTAGGAGCCTGCTCCAGTGCAGGCTTCCTATGGGGTCAGAGCCTCCTTCGGGCACATCCGCCTGCTCCATCATGGGGTCCTCCACAGGCTGCAGGTGGATATCTGCTCCACCGTGGACCTCCATGGGCTGCAGGGGGACAGCCTGCCTCACCATGGTCTTCACCACGGGCTGCAGGGGAATCTCTGCTCCAGCACCTGGAGCACCTCCTCCCCCTCTTTCTTCACCCACCTTGGTGTCTGCAGAGTTGTTCCCCTCACATATTCTCACTCCTCTCTCCCAGCTGCTGTTGCAGAGTGTTTTTTTCCCCCTTTCTTTACTATGCTATCCCAGAGGCGCTACCACTGTTGCTGATGGGCTCAGCCTTGGCCAGCGGTGGGTCCATCTTGGAGCCGGCTGGCACTGGCTCTATCAGACATGGGGGAAGCTTCTAGCAGCTTCTCACAGAAACCACCCCTGTAGCCCCCTGCTACCAAAACCTTGCCATGCAAACCCAATGCAACTAGATAATGTGCTGGCTATGTTTTGCCTTCCAGATAATCTTTGTATTTATGACCTGTCATATTTATTACTGCAATATCATCACAGCTTTATCAGGCATCTCCTAACACGGCACATTAATTTTTGAATTTGGAGATCTGTGCTGCTGCGCTGCATGCTGAGGGCTTCAGTGGAGATATTTCAAAATGTTATTATAAATGGGGAAATAACATTATTTGTTGCGTAAAGTGGGATCTCAAGGAATCTGCTCCCCCCCTTTACTAACGATTTGTAAGATAATATCAAGTTAAAACCAGTAAAATTGTCAACTGAAGCAAAAATACTTATGAGAGAAATAATAATGGCTATAGGTTAGTAAATTATGTTTTGCTAGTATTCTAACATCTACTTGCACATTAACTGTCATGCTGGAAAATAATTATTTCTTCTCAGGTTCTACTTGTCAGTATAGACCTGAATATTGACTTAATTACTGTCTAGTGTGGTTATCCCTTCATGGGATTTTGACCCTGTATTCAGAAGGTCCAGACTCACAGAATAGCTATGGTGCTTCAGACACCGCTAGCTTTGGGTTTCTTCTAGGCTTTTGTAGAAGGCAAATTCCCAGAATCATATATAACATTATTGCTTGAACAGAGTCCCCACTACACAGGTTCATCACTGAACTAGGATTGAGGCCTTAGGGCTTAGCTGAAAAGGATGCTGACACAAATCATAGCAGTGTGACGCTGATATTGCACTGAACCATGACCGCTGGTTCAAAGGACGTGTAAACATCTTTGTCTGTGTGACGCGGATCTTAGGCCTCCTCGAATGAGGCTAGAGCAAAAGACCCACACATTTAGTTCTGATTTCCAGACTTAACTCTCCCTGTTAAAAAACCCAAAGGAATCTTCATTTGTTAGAAGAGGAATCTCTGAAGCAATGGACAAGTCTTTAACTGTCTGATCAGAAGTCATTAGATAAGAGTTAATATTTTGATTCTATTTTGATTTCATTTATGCAAATGTATCTTAATTGAAGTCAATCATCTTAATTTTTATCAGAATATCTGAGATCAGAATCTCACCTGCTAAGATTATCCTATTTGGATGCATTATCTCATTTCCAGACACAGTAAACTCAGGCATAAATATTAATCTTCTCTTTATATATTCTTCTTGATATGATTGCTAATGTTTTGCTTCCATGCAGATGTGACACCCTTTCAAGCTTCCTATATCTAGATAATCTTAGAAAAAAAAAAAAGATTATTTTGGCATGGCCTCTGTGAACCTCTTGCAAGGCTGAAACAGCAAATCTAGGGCAAAGGAGCTGACTCAACAGACCCAGTTATATTTCTGTCAGGGCTTAGCATTGTAATTTTTCTAGGATGCTTGGCTCAAAAACTATTCTACACACACACACGCATGCACACATACACAAACATACTCCAAAAAAATAGACACAAGAAAGATCAGGAGCAACCACATGCCTCATCTATTTCATGTAGCATATCAAAATTAAAAAGCAAAATAGAGTCATTGAAATGGTTCCTTTACAATACAGATACTAACAGCTGTTGCCAGGTTTCATTTTGTATACTCAAATTTCCTTCTTTCCCCTCTACTATCTATCATGATTTAGGAATGTCTTAATCACATTTGAATGGGTATTTGACATGTCCCTATTTAGGTCACGATTAGAGAGATAGCTTGTGAGAACTCTAGCAGCTGTCAGTTGTAGTGTGCTAGTTGTGGAACATTTACAAATGACATGAGGGACAGTGGAAAGATGTCATTAGAGTACAGACAGATCATTTCTAATATCTCAGTATCTCCTCATATGTGTTATTTGTAATGACAACTGTTTTTTAAGGCCATCTGGTTCATAGCTGTTCAGCATAAAAGACAAAGACAAGGTACAGGAAAAATCATAATTAAACACACAGATATATAAACTGTAACATAGATAATAGAGCCAATAACAAAGGCCAGCCACCAATCATTGGGCAACTGGAGGAGTCACTCAAGCATATCCTTGAAGAAATTAAACCTAGAATTTTGTATCTGGTAAGAAGGGAAACAAAATTATCCTGATCATTGCAATCTGTCTTACGTTCTTACTAAACTCTATTACTAACTATTTTCTGTTTGACCTTGTTCTCTCTGTATGGGTGTGTGTGGGTGATTTGCTAGTGAACTTCAAGTTGGACTAGCTGGTGTGTAGGAGGAGAGCAGAATCTGGAGAGACCTGAGGTGGGAGATAGAGGCTGGATACACAGTACCTGGGGTCTGTGAATGGATTCTAGATGGATTTATGGTCTGGTCTAAGGTTTGAGGGGACCCGTCAGTCTGAGAAAAGATTGAAAACAGAGCCATGGAAGGACTAAGGACCATATCTCCCAAAGGAGTTGCATCCTAAGTTCCAATTTAAGCACTTAAAGCCTATTAAATCAAAATATACCTCCTCTCTGCAGATGGCTATCCCTGAAGACACCTGAAGTCCATAGTTTTCTGTGTTACAGTTCAGGTGTGACAGGACTGGATATCTTTGAAGTCCATCTCATGCTGAAACTTTACTGAGATCTGCAATAAAGGCCATCTCATGTGTATCTCTCTTGGGGAGGTCCATCCAAATAGTATGTCCAGAGCTTGCTTTAATAAACCAGGATCTACACAAAAGTCACTAATATTTTTTTTCAGCATGTCATGCTATCACAGAAAGCCAGTGGGGTAGTCCTAGACTATACTGCAGTGCTATCATGAACTCTATATAATGATTTTTGACAGCTGTAGGTGTCAAAAGCAGAACAAGACTCCTGGCATGAAGAAGGTGAGCTGTGACATTTCCTTGGTGCTGCCTCCTTTGTCTCTGGAGCAGCTTGCCAAACATGGGAATGAGTGGAGCTGCCCTAGAGTGGCTACATTTCTTTGGCTGTGCATACACCAATAACAGTGGCCCTGGCAGAATTGCAAAGATTTCCCTCTGTCACTGATAATTGGACTTTAAGTAGCAAAAATATATCATGCACAGCATTACCCTTGAAGCAGATGAGTAGCTAAACCATGAAGGATGGTTAGTTTTCTGGTCCTGCTGGATGAAGACAGTAAGGTACAAATCACAGCAATGCAATCTTGTTCAGCTGCCATGTACCCTGCTCTACGAGAGGAAATATTGGGCTCCATCCTCATGTTTAATTATACATCCTAAGCTAGCTAGGGAGTGTTCAGCAAAGATAACCCTTTCTTTTCTTTTATATCAAGTTGACTTCTTCATTTGCCAGAATATTTTGCTTTCTAAGTCTTCTGTTATTGCTAGCTACTACACTGGAAAGGGTTGAGACAAAGCTCTTAGGGTAAAGGTGTCTGTAGCCCTCCCACCCGTAACCACTCAGGACAGTGTGCGGGTTGTATCAGGTGGTGACACTGGGCTGCACAGCCTCTCTCCTTTCTTTCCCAGTGTAGAGAGTGGCTGGATATGACTTTACAGTATTTTTGCAGAACTGCAAAGACAGTTATTACTGTCATTATTTATCATTGTTGAAGGCTTGAGAAAGACCTGTGATGTGGGCATGGGGTGGTAAGCAAAAGAAGACAAGTGATTTAGGAGAAGAAGCTGAGACTGCTAAAAGAAATTGTGTCAAAACTGATTTTCAAAGAAAACTGAGTTTTGATTAACCATATTTTTTTCACGATGAGAAGTGGATGTTGGCCACAATGCAATGCCTCATGGAAGATAAGGGTGATTGGCCCACAGAAGAGGGAGAAAACACAGCTCCCCCTCCCATGTGGCACTGATATTTTATTTTACAGTGATGTATTTGGTTTTCAGTCAACTATTTCAAAATTTTTATTAATTTTCACTCAATAATCTAACTTTTGGACAAAAGAATAAACTGTCTTCTCGTCTGTTCCATTTTTCATCCCTTTTAATTTTCAACACTTATAAATTATAGAACTAATACAGGAAATGTCTGTGGAAATTGAATCCATATGGGATACTAGAGAGTGTCTTAGAGCAGGACCTTTCTTTTCTATCACAAAAAAGTCTAGATGTTTCCATCTGAGCCAGCTACTGATACAGTCAAGGAAATAGGGTTGCTTAAGGTTATTTTCCTTTGTCTACCTTAGGAAGAAACTCCTCCCTATGAGCATCTATTGATATTAAAAGATGTTCTATTAACTAAAAAGTAGTCTAAGTATATAATCTAGCTCAGGTGTAGGTGCCTACATTGGAGACGTCTTGGATTACATAAAAAACCTAAACATCTATTTTCCCCTATGCTTCATATCCCCACCACATTGTCTGAGAAAGTATCTTACCTTTCAAACTTGCTTCTTCGCTTCTGGTTTCCTACTTTTGAGTAAATGTCCCGCTCTGAGCAAGTGTTAGTGTTAAAAATAGTCTTTGTTATCACACAAAGGTTTCATCAGCTTTCCAGCAATTACTTGATTTGATCTTCCACAGTATTACAGTTAGCAGTGACCTTCTAGTATGTGGCTGCTGCTCAGCTGTGAGCAAGAGAGATGCCAGGTTTCTCAGTCACAGTTGTCACAAACCATGGTGGCACAGAAGCTTATCCGGAAACTCTGCAATGGAAAGGAAGACTCTGCTGGATGCCTCCAGGAATGGCCAATAAATTCAGTGTGTTTCAGTCAGAAAAAAAGTCAGAGAATTTAAGTCTTGTGCAAAGGAAAGAAAATCAATTAGATCAATACTAAGTAAAAATATTATTGTTTTATTCCAACCAAAGTAAATAGTACTACTGCAGGCATTACTGTAGTTGTCCTGCTTTTCCCCTGCAGAATCTTGTCTATGTGAAAGAGATGCAGCATGACACTGCTATGACAAGTGAGGCTGCTATGACAGCCATTTAAAGTTCATTTGGGTAAATATTTGATAATGAAGTATTCCCCCTGTAGGATTAGAATAAAAAGTGAATGAAATAAATATTTCACAGATATAAGGGGAAAAGAACCAAACCTGAAGAGGATAGAAATATGACAAAAACAGACTCTTGTGGGCCGTAGAGATGGGACGCAGCTGCATATCTCATCAAGAGAAGCAATTGGGTCTGAAAGAGGAGTTTTAAGGATTGGTTGGAAAAAGAATAGCTGGTTGTTTGTACTGTCCCCTGTGTCATCCTGTTTTCCTTTTCTCCTGTAAATAAAAGACTGCTGCTTTTAGACACCTGAATCATCACTTTCAGGTGAAGAACTACGGCTTAGTGAGTCATCAAAGATCTTCACTTAATGTTTCTGGGTTTCTTAGTAGGGTTCAAGTCACCATTCATGTGAGACTCCAGAAACTGATCCTAACCCCTGTGACTGCCAATCACAGGCAGAAGAATTATGCGAATAAATCTGTATATACTAGGTGGCTTTAGCCACTGTGCAATTTCCACTCCACAGGGTGGCTGGACTGACTCTACAGGCTATGAATTATTACTGCAGTTGAGCCTGAAGCAGGCTTCTCATTTAAAAGGCAGACTAATGGGAGTTTTCCCTGCATTGACCTAGGTCAAACATCTCAGCTGGAAGTTGTTTCTTTGCATGACTTAAACTCATTTGCAAGCTTTAGAGTACTGCTAGCGCTAATATTGTCTTCTTCCTAGCAGGGAAGAGAATCAAGTTAAATTTGGCTAACAACCATGATTTCTAGTTACCTGAAATTTTGAGTTTAATTAAACTTTTAATGTTATTTGGTTTCAGTCTGAATCAACTGATTTTTTCTTGTAGGACTATTGCTGGCGAACTCAAAGCTCCCAGGATCTTCTGGCTGCTCCCCAGATTTATGATTCTTTTTAGCCAATAGCATACACACAGTCCCAGAACACAGCCCATCAGGAACCCAGATATCTTTTTGTCAGGTTTTGTCTATAGAAGTGAACTGGAGAGCCAAGGCATGGGCTCAAATACCGCTCCATCCCTGTCTATACCATTCCATGTTTTGCAGAGTCCCTGCTGTCCCAGCTGACATGCCAGAAGGCTGTGCTGCCATCCAGTGAGACCTGGACAGGCTGGAGAGCTGGGCCGAGGGGAACCTCATGGGATTCACCAGGAGCAAGGGCAAGGTGCTGCCCCTGGGGAGGAACAGCCCCCGGCACCAGCACAGGCTGGGGCTGCCCTGCTGGGAAGCGGCTCTGCTGAGAAGGCCCTGGCAGTGCTGGTGGGCAGCCAGTGCCCCTGAGCCAGCGCTGGGCCCTCGGGGCCAAGAAGGGCAGCGGTGTCCTGGGCTGCATGGACAGGAGTGTGGGCAGCAGGGCGAGGGAGGCCATCCTGCCCCTCTGCTCTGCCCTGGGGAGGCCGCAGCTGGGGTGCTGTGTCCAGTGCTGGGCCCCCAGTGCCAGAAGGACAGGGAGCTGCTGGAGCAAGGCCAGCGCAGAGCCACAAGGATGCTCAGGGGATGGAGCATCTCCCTGGTGAGGAAAGGCTGAGAGACCTGGGCTTGTTCAGCCCGGAGAAGAGAAGGCTGAGGGGGATCTCATCAATGCTTATCAGTATCTGAAGGGCGGGTGTCAGGAGGGTGGGACTGGGCTCTTCTCAGTGGTGCCCGATGACAGGACAAGGGGCAATGGCCACAAGTTGGAACACAGGAGGTTCCACCTGAAATATGAGGCAAAACCCCTTTGCTGTGCAGGTGCCAGAGCAGCGGCCCAGGCTGCCCAGAGAGGCTGTGGAGTCTCCTTCCCTGGAGCCATTCCCACCCCGCCTGGACGCGGTCCTGTGCCCCCTGCTCTGGGTGTGCTGCTCACGCAGGGGGGCTGGATGAGATGATCTCTGGAGGTCCCTTCCAACCCCTACCGTTCTGTGATTCTGTGATTCTGTGGTTTTGGCTCATGCAATCTAATGCTCTCCTAGACAATGCCTGGGCTATTTGCAACAGGCAGAGTGGCAGAGTGGATGTTGTTTTGGAGTTGTGGATGTTGTTTTGGAGTTGGAGAGAGGTTCACTGCATAGGTGACTGTACCATGCCACTTGCCCTTGAAGCCAGAGAAAGGGCCCTAT
This sequence comes from Anhinga rufa, assembly GCA_013400875.1. Lineage (NCBI taxonomy): Eukaryota > Metazoa > Chordata > Aves > Suliformes > Anhingidae > Anhinga > Anhinga rufa. The sequence continues at coordinate 26,966 of VZTV01033430.1, read as the reverse complement.
ACTTATTAGTAAAATCATAGCCTCTGGGTCTTACCTTGAATTTGCTGAGGGCTACAAGATACTTAAAGACCCAGTGGAGTTTTTTAATGAAGCTTTGTGTCATTAGTCTCTCTATTTGGGCAATAATGAAGTAGAGTTATAACACCTCTTTAAAGTCCTCCTCTACTGTAGCGACTTTCACACTGCAGGTTCTGGAGCACCGTACGATGGATAATATACATCGCTACCAGTGAAATGAAGCACACTCACAGCTGCTGTGCACCAGTTAATAATCTGAATGCAGCAATACTGTGTAATTGGTATAGTGGTGATCCACAGGGAACACAGGTCATGAAACTCCCTACTGCTGTGTTTTTGCTCTTTAGCTTGTGGTTGTCAGTTCAATCAGGTAAGAGGCTTTACACAGGAGTTTTAGGGGACAAAGCATACAAGAAAGTTGTATCCAGCTGAAGTTATAAACAAATATGGTTAGGGAGGATGTGAATTTTCAAGCAGGAGGAGTTCACTCTAAGATGTTCCTGCAAGAAGTACTACAGAATGCTTAATAAGCAAATGGTCAGGACCTCAATATTACATCTCGTCCAACAGCTGGCACTTTCAGAAGCAAAGCACTCCTTCCCACCACAAGCAGGGTACCAGTTCACTTCACAGTCAGAACAAAGAGTGCCAATCACTGACTTCCAAACACTGAACCAGGCAAGCCTGACTTGACTTTAAGGTCAAAAGTCAGCAGAGATAGCAGTGGCATGGTAGTTAATGACTGCGTATTGCTCCTAACCTTCTGACCAGAAGTCACTGTTAGCTATGTTGCATAATGAGGATAGTATTTATTGAGATGAACTGAAGTAATATACACACAACTGACCTGACAAACCATTGTGTATTTACATTTTTACTTCAGAAAAGTGAGGATGATTTGCTGTGCACTGAGCTAAATGTATAGTCTGTGGATATTGCATTTTGATGTATCAGATGAGCAACCATTTCTTAGAGATAATTTGTATGAATAACTGAATTTCAGGGAGGGTTTATTGTTTCTATTTGTGTTTGTCAAAGTAACATCAGTCTCATACTGCTTGCCATGGACTTTTCGAAACACAGCTGGAGATGCCACTGAAGCTAATAACTCAACTACATCTTGGGATCATCACATTAGTTTTATTGAAATATATATCAGCATCAACCAGCCATTGCTATTTCTTCATCTGGATTTCAGCAGCAGGAAGACATTTACAGGCACTCATGTGCTGCATTGTTCTAATGGCCCGCAGTGGCAAGAAGCTGTCTTTTCAGTAAAATTCAGTTGAGGTCCCAGATTACAAGAGACTGGTACCTTTGTAATCATTATCAGTTGGTGGGCCTTTGCTTAAAAGTCTTGCTTGTTTCAGACTCCATAAGTCTTAGTCAAGATTGCTGCTCATGCTCTGTTTTCCCTAGTCCATTTGAAATATGTATCTCTTTTTCTGTTGGATTAAAAAGAAAGGAAATGGCATACCTGATGTACTGCCACTGTGTTGCCATCTTCCTGGTATTGGGATGCAATATTTTCCATTGCCAGACCATTTGTGCTCTGCTCTTATCAGAGTGAAAGCCTCGAGGGAGTCACATCATCAACACATTCCTCAACTGGGCATCTGGGAACAGTGTCCTGGGAGAAGTGCCTTGGGGACGATGTTTGCTATCAATACAGGCCACTATTTTAATGCTTGTTCTGCTGCTTCTTCATTACCTACATGCATAGACACACATTTGCATTCATGCTGCATGCGCATCAAGCTTATTATTCCTGCTACAAATCTCTGCAAGCCCATTTCTGGTCTCTGTGTTGGCCAGTTTCAAATGGGCGTAGCTCTCAAAGGAAAGAGGCCATCAATACCTCCAAAGGATTTCACTGTGTGGGGCCCTTGTCAGATTTAGAACAAGAAAGACAGTGTAAGCCCCAAAACATTTTCAGCCCCCAGGCAACAAAAGCACATTGTTGCCTGTGCTGCACGGGTGTTTTAAAATATATGTGTTCTGTTTGGAAATTCTGCAAAACACACCAACATTAGCTATGAGAAGTGGTTAAATTTCTTATTGTTCTATTCTATTCCCTCTTTTTGCAGCTATGGTTATTCAGGTTGTAGCTAGCTCTTTTAACCTTTCCTAGCAAATCAATCTTTCCTGCCCTCTAATTATTTTAACTGCTATTCTGTGAATCCCCTCCATTTTTTGCCAATATCTTTCTGATAAATTGCCTACAGATGCCTTCGATATTCCAGCTACAGTTGCTGCACTGACATCCAGAAAGACCTTTTATGTATTTTCCCTCAGGTGCTGTTGCACATGGCATCTATGCTTGCTATGCTTTATCATCAGATTGTACTAAGCCTTAGTAAATGTATTCCCTCATTGGGACTTTCTAAATTTCGCTGCCCCATTCAATATCTGGGATGTGTATTACTTTTGAATCTCACAGTGAATCTCTCCTTGTTAGTTTACCCTTACATTCTTTATTACTCTGCTCTCCTCTCATTTATTATCTCCCCTTGGGAGTTCAAAAGTAATTTAATAAATATTGCTTTTATTTCATTATTTGTATTAATGTACAAATGGCACAAAGTCAAACAAAATTAGGGACACTTTAACACCACTGTTACATCTTTGAGTAAGAGGCAGAAATCTTTCCTTCAAGAATTTGCAGTCCACATAGATGTGAGTAACTGAAGTTGGGAGAATGTGTAGTAGAATATGCATTTTACAGAGGGGAAACTAAGGAGCAGCAGGTACTATACTGGAGGGTACTGAGACCCAAGCAAAAGCTTTTACCAGGGCACTTTGAAGGGTAATGTGACAGGAATCAACAGATACTTTCAACATAGAAATCATGGAGATGCCTTGTATATTTAAAGTTCAATCTGCAAGTAGCATAAATTTCTGACGGAAAAGCAGAGATGCTACAAGGGAACAGCTTGGAAAAACACCAGAAAAATAATAATCAGTCTATGTCTACATGGCTGCAATTTTTGGACCTGAAACAGCTCTTCAAATAGTGGCTTTAATAAAAAGCCTGTTTATTTTAGTAAGAACAGAGCCATCTTAAAGTATTACCCTGCATGCCTGTGCCACTTGCATATTTGTAGGATGAAATCAGGTGATTACCCCGAGGACACAGTGGTGACAGAAAGCTGAATCAAGAACTTCCTCAGGCCCGTCTTGGCACCTTTGCCTTACAACCATTTTCTTGGTAGCACATCATTTTGTCCTCTTGTAGGATAGAAACAAATCTTGCAGCACAAGACTTTATACCACCAAAGTCCCACCTGCTTTTTTGAAATAGGGATTGAGTGCCATTTAAGTAGCACAGAAACCTTGTGTTATCTCCAGTATGAGAGACAAAATTACAGTTTGGATTATTTTTATTAGGAAATGTTATCTTGCAGCAGAGGAGAATGAGTGGAAGAGATAATAGGATTAAAACTAAGTGGCTAAACAGGCTTGATGTTTGTTATATCTCTAGTCTCATTTCTTTCCCACCCAAGCAAACACCACCGCCTTTATCAGTAATGAAGCTGTTTATCTTGGTAAAGTGCTGAAGTCAGAATTACAGCTTTGAAGAAAAAGGTTGTTTGAAGAAAAACAGCATTTGCTTTTCTCTTGTTTGCAGTGGCATTAATGTCAGTTAGTCCCTTGAAGTCCCCTGAGACATGTCTGTACAAGACCAGAGAGGAATAGTGGTTAGAATATCACAATACACCTCCTCTTCCTCAGTCCTAATGAGGGATGCCCCAGGCTCAATTCAGATGTCTATTTAAAAAAAAAAATGCACTTATTACTCATTCCTTTTTTAAAAGTTTTTATTTTTAATTATGACTTGAAATTGTGAAGATTTTTGTCAACAGTGATGATGTAGGGTATGATAGAAGAGATCAGAGATCTCCCAGAGAGTTGGGAGCTGTGTTGAAAATTTAGTAAAAAAGTATTAAAAATGGAGTAAATGGATGTACTAAACATGGAGTAAAAGTTACTGACACATTTATAATTTTTTAGGGTTTTTTTTAGGTTTAGGTTTACATAGCAGTAAAATCTGTGACCAGAATGCTTTTAGAAGACATGAAGAAGATGTACTGACGTTGAGTGTCAAGGGTATCAGGAAACTGTCAAGTGAACCTTTTTTGGCAGCAGTTTGAGATAGGCTATTTGTATGGCTTGTGATGGGGAATGACGTAAATACATAAGAATAAATGCTTCACCGATAGGATGAAGTATTCCAAATGTTTCATGGGATACACAGACTCACATGCACACAGAGTTTAAATAAATATGTAAATTGCATGGCATGGATTGTAAAAGAATACAGTCTTTGAAGCTCTCCCCAAGGTGTCCTTTTCAACATTTGTTTTCTGGCTTGTTCTGTCAGGCTGAGGATACTGTGAATATGAAAGTCATACAAACTGCCAGCCAGCTTTTGCTTTTAAGGCTGCTTATTTGATTGCAGTAAAAGTCAACTTTGCTTTTTGATTTGATTTTTTTTTTTTGTAGCATTATTAGCATGACAGACTGGAAAACAAATCTAACAAAGGTGGCAGGTTTCAATTGTTCATTATTAAATCTCAATCTCTTCTGGTGGTCAGCACACCGAATAAACTACAGCAGCTTCTGGATCAGATTCTTCCCACAAGCACAATACTAAAAATAAAGGTTCTTGTCCCACACTGCAGCTTTTTCTTTCCTTTTTCTTATGGTGTTTTACCCAAAGCCATGCAGGGACAGAGAACTATTAAGATAAAAATCAAAACCCTCCTGGAGTTAGGCTTATCTGACTCCATCGCCTGTAATGTTGGAATATCTTGTCTTTAACTGATGCCTCACAAGCTAGCTATCATCTCACCTCCTGCTGACTGCTGAGTTGTTTATAAAAACACATTTTTCTCTGTGTATGATACAGATGCTTTGGAGGGGAGAAGAATATATTAAGCATGCAGAAGAGATAGGCAGCCTTTTCAAGTTTCATGGGTCTTGGTGGGAAATCAAGGGAACTTAGTGGCAGGAAAAATAATTCAAACTCTTTAAAGCTTTTTTGAAGTGATTTCTTCAAAGACCCCTTTTGCATTTTACTGTACAATCCTTAAGCTTGGAGATGCAAATCCAGGCATGATATTATATCACTCAGGAAACTGCACAAGTTAAATCTACTGTGAATGAACAGGCAAGCTGAGATTCATCCCACCTGCCTAGAAATTTAGATGTCTGTGCAAGCTATTTAGTTTCTCTTGTCAGTGGGAGGCGAGTAGTTGAAGAAGATGGTTCATCTTGTCCTAAGCTGGGTGTCAAGGAGAGGTGGTTGGAGTTCCGCTTCAGAAGTGCACTTCTCTGTCCTTTAAAAACAGATCACTAACTTGAGGTAGATAGATAATTTTTAGATGGCTGAAGTCAGGTAAGAGGGAGTCAACCAGCAGTGGTCTGCTAGCAAGCGTCATGCTGCTAATACCTGAATGTTCCACTGCAGAAGAGATGAAACTAGATCTAAATCTTCTTTTAAAGCTATCCAGGGAAAAGGAATTGTTGGGAGATGGAGGAGAGTTCTTTTCACTTGATATATACTCAGGTCCCTAAATCTTTAAGTTACCTGTAAGTTGTTCTGGACTCCCATTTCATAACCAGAATTATTCATTAGACTGAAAATGTTATAACATAAAAAGTTTTGAGGATACGATTTATTTCAAATGAGAATTTAGGATGTGGATCTTGAAAGTGTTCAGTGGTCACTCAACAGCAGCTAGTTTCTATGCCTTCTGCATGTGGATCTGCCTTTAATTTTCATTTCTGAATGAGAAAGAAGGAAAGCCAAAAGAATCAGGATTAGCTCTATCCCTCTCAGGATTTTCTTTCTCAAGAAGTCAGTTAGCACTACTGTAGCAATGGGAATGGACTTAGACCAAGGCAAGTCACCTTTGAAAAATCTCAGTTTAATCCTTTTAAAGAAACTTTTCAAAATACTGAAATAAATGAATTAAATATAATGTTAGCCATATGTTCTGTAATTCCAATTTATGAGATCAAGAAAGTTATTCTTCAAAAGAACCGGTCAGTTACTAGGTGAATAAGGAGTTGTTTTGAGGGTCACTGTATCAGCTCTGTAAGAAAAGACCCCTTGAAAAAGTAGAAACTGGTGGAATCAGGCTCTGTTTGGCTTGCTACCACTTCAGCTATGCTGTCAGTTCTTGGACTTCTTTCCTGCTGTGCAGGAAATCTAGACTAGTCTGTTTGCAACAGGCTTCTGGGCTTCATGTAGTGTCCTAGTACAGCAGTGTTTGTACTGCAAGTCAGGTAATAACACGATGGTTTTCTGAAATGTGGTATTTTCACAGGCAAACTGGGTACTAATGAGGTGCCCCTGGACAGCTGGGTGGTTTCAATATTTTCATTCTCATCCATCTCTTTTGCAGAAGTAACTTGTTTACCATTTTACTGCTGTGATCACACTAAGTACTCCAGTACTAGAGAGTGGAAAGGAAAGGCTCTTGTCTGAGCAGCAGTTTTGGAGGGACTCTACTCAGTTCCTTCCAAGATTTTTCCTTGAGTAAGTTCCCTGACTCTCTTCCTCAAGGATTTGCTGCCAAATGCAAGAAATAACCAGTTAGTCTGTCTAAAATACATAGGGCAACCCGTCGACGTGGGGAAAAACAGTCAGCAAAATCTGCTGGTCCCTGTTCAATTTCTATCCAGCAGCCAAAAAAATACATCCCCATAAGCAGAGAAATTGCCCCTTGATTTTCTGCTCTGATCTAGCTATCTTCATGCCCTCCAGCACAGGAGAAATAGCTACTGGCTGTTGTCTGTATGCTACTGTCACTGGAGCTTAAACAGTCCAGAAAGAATAAGTTTTTATTAACAGGAACAAATGTTTCTGTTAATAAGTTTCAGGCAGTTGCACAACAGCGCTGCTTTTATACGTTCCAGCATCTTGAGCTTTCTGCTAATGGTGAACGTCACAGCACTGTGCACATGCAATATGAAAAAGGGAACGCCATGTGATGCTGCTTCCTTTTGAAGAACACATTTTTGTTCTGAACAGTAAAGTCTCACAAAAAGTCATACTTATAGAATGATACTTTTGTTCCTTTTTTTGGATGAAACATTCCAATCAAAGCTCTCCTATTTCTTTTTCTACAATTCTTACAGTTTTGGGCTGAAGTAGCAGTTTTGATTTAGATACTTTAATATGAGAAAGGGCACAATTATACCAATTGCAGAGGACATCTTATATTGTGGTTGATCTATAAATGTGCACAGATCGGTACTCTGGGCACCAATTATAAAAGGCAGCAACAATGGCCTCAAGTGATACAAAACTCTGTACACAACTGTTTCTTCAGGGAGGGCCCTCACAGTACTTTACTGTAGACAGAACTTGCCAGAAATGAGTGGAATCATAGAATCATAGAATCATAAAATAGTTTGGGTTGGAAGGGACCTTTAGAGGCCATCTAGTCCAACCCCCCTGCAGTGAGCAGGGACATCCCCAACTAGATCAGGCTGCTCAGAGCCCCGTCCAACCTCACCTGGAATGTTTCCAGGGATGGGGCATCGACCACCTCTCTGGGCAACCTGGGCCAGTGGCTCACCACCCTCAGTGTAAAAAATTTTTTCCTTATGTCTAGTCAAAATCTACCGTCCTTTAGTTTAAAGCTGTTACCCCTTGTCTGTCACAACAGCCCTTGCTAATGAGATCGTCCCCATCCTTCCTTTAGTCCCCCTTTAAGCACTGGAAGGCTGCAATAAGGTCTCCCCGCAGCCTTCTCTTCTCCAGGCTGAACAACCCCAACTCTCTCAGCCTGTCTTCACAGGAGAGGTGCTCCAGCCCCCTGATCATCTTCGTGGCCTCCTCTGGATCCACTCCAGAAGGTCCATGTCCTTTCTGTGCTGGGGGCTCCAGAGCTGGACGCAGCACTGCAGGTGGGGTCTCACCAGAGCGGAGCAGAGGGGCAGAATCCCCTCCCTCGCTCTGCTGCCCACGCTGCTGGGGATGCAGCCCAGGATACGGTTGGCTTTCTGGGCTGTGAGCACACATTGCCAGCTCATGTCCAGCTTGTCACCCCCCAGTACCCCCAAGTCCTTCCCCGCAGGGCTGCTCTCAATCTCTTCATTCCCCAACCTATACTGATACCGGGGTTTGCCCTGACGCAGATTCAGGACCTTGCATTTGGCTTTGTTAAACCTGATGAATATCACTTAAGGGTCTCAAAACAGAGAAATAAGTCATCTCAATAGAGAAAATAATTACAGTTCCAATGGTCATTTAAGCTAGTCTAAAATGGAAATGTAGGTGGTGGTGTCAGACTTTTCTCCTGTCAGAAGACCACTGGTTTTGAAATCCTTAGCTACAATGAAACTTAAGCAAAAAGGAAGGAAACAGAAAGCAAAGTTTTGTAATACAAAATCCTAGTAAGATATTTCTCTTGTCTAGATTTTTTGAGGGTTTGAGGTAATAGTGTAAGAACTCAATTTCCCATATCTTAAAGTGTTATTTTCATAGATTGCTGAAGACTGTTGGAACACACAGATTTTTCCTCTTTGAAAAGGAGACTGGAAAAGGAAAGTTTTCCCTGATTCATTCTGCAGGTCTCAAAGATAGACATTTCTTTAATATCCAAGCAGAGTGCCTCAACAGCAAAGGGGACAAGGCACTGGGGCATGCAACATTATGGACGGTGGTAATTTTCTCAAAGAAGCAGCTGGGCAGCTGTAGGTCAGAGCTGTTTATGTCTGCAACACTCCTCTGAATATTATATTCTTACCCTCAGCTGATTTGGTGTGGTCATTTCTGTAACGATTTGAGTTCAGTTTACAGCAGTTAATGTCATGAAAATTGTGTGAAGCTGCCATAAACTGATTCAAAACACTCCAGGAGATTACAAAAGTGAAGGCTTTGGATGGGCTGGGATTTCCTTACTGCATGAAATCTGGCTGCAATTGATTTGTATGCAAAGATTGTTTGCCCAGTCCTACTGTTAGGTGGTTTATGCTGAAAATAAGCAATTTTGCTTATTTCTGACGAAGCCTGCTCTTTCAAGCGGAAAGCAGAAGTGGCCCTAGACTGCTGTGGGACGTCACGGGACTGGGGGCTGCTCTGGGATTTGCACTGCATGAAGCACAATTCCTCCAGCACGTGGGCAGCCCAAAAGCTCACTCAGCCTCTTCAAACTGCATAAAACTGTAATGTGCAGTTACTATTTTCCAAAACAATATTTTCCTCCCATTTTAAAGATTCTGAGACACTTCTTGTGCTAATCATTAGTCTAATGTCTTTACTGATATGGGTTTTGAGGGATATCTGTCTTCTCTCAGGTAAAATAAATACCTTCCCTCCCTTCTGGTATAACCATTTGAAAGTTCACTATCCAGCCTAAATTAATTTTCTCAATTCCCTCTGAAGTTCCCTGGGAAAGATAATCACCTCCAGATGATTCAGCTGACCTATTTTAAACATGTATTTAGAAGAAGATGAATCAGAATTTTGTCTTTCCCAGGGTTCTCCTATCCTGAAGAGTCCTTGTGAATCTAATGACTAATATTTATTTTGTCTAGAGAGTTTATACAGTAGCATCTTTGGTATTAGAGTTGATAGATAAAGACACATGAAAGTGTACAAAGCTAATAATAAAACAGTAGCAGTGGGGAAATGTATGTAGATATACATAGATCAAAGCAGCTCCTTGAAATTTAGCAGATTATAGAAAATAAATACATAACTGAGTTCAGAAGAGAAATGAAAGAGAAAAATAAGAAGAAAACATCTCAAATTGTTTTGTTATGTGATCCGTGTTGAGCACCTTCTGTTGTATTCATATGCATGACAATGATATTGTCTGGTAATAAGAATTACCAAATCGTCAATGCAGGGCTATGGAAAATCTATAGCCAGGTTAGATTTTTTGTGTCATCAGGGTTTTTTTGACCTGTAGAGGCACATCATAAATGACAGCCCTTTCTCTAGAGACCTTCCAGTCTAAAACATAAACCATAATGGGCAGATAAGGTAAAAATGCACCCCACCTTCATTGGGTAAAAGAAAATAAAATATAGCAGCAGTTTCATCCATTTCTAGTATCACTGTATGAACTACTGGTTTGCTTTGAATGTAAGCACCATCACAGCTTTTCAGGTTTTGATGGAGATATTTTTTTCTACTTGTTACTTGTGACACAGGGAAAAGGGATAAAAGATACGAGGGAGACATGTGCCCAAGACCTTTGGACACCAAAGGTAAGAGAACTGACCTTCTGATATACTAGAGATTCAGTAGGTGTGTTAAGTAGAAATAATGGAAGGACTGGAATAAAAAAAATTACAGCTGATGTAAAGGAAAGTGAGGAATGGAAGACATTAGAGATAGCTGAGGAGAAAGAGGGATTAAAGGTCCAGTAAAGCATCAAAGCCAAAAGAAAGGATGATACAACAACCAAGGGGGGCAGTTTTCAAAGCTTTGAGAAAACTTTCAGTAGAATAAGTGGCAGGCAGCAGACCATATTGTCAAGATATTGTACATGGAGAAGCTGCAAACCCGGGTCATAAATATATCTGGGCCCTAAGAAATCAAATTAAACACTACCATAGCATGCATCTCTTTGCCAAACAAACTGACTGATTGAAACAAGGAAAGGTAAGTTCTCATACAATTCCCACTAGAGATACCAGCAGTTTCCTGTTCTACCGGGGGACCTGGGTCAGATCTGTAACATGCACTGTCCTTTGCAGGACCCTGAGCAGAAGCAGTTAGTGGCCTCATGCTCTGCTTGCTGTAGGCTGCAAATCTCAGCTGTTCAAGGGGATGCAGCAGAATCACAAACACAAAGGCTCCACTACAGGGAATTTGGCAGTGAACCTTGCCTCTTCTGCAGCTGCTTATATAGGAGAAAGTGATCTGAGCTATAAATATGACCAGATGACTTTTTATTTGCTTGGTAACTACTGAACATCCAGCTACATGATAAAATGCATACAATAGCAAGATAGTTGCAATTAAAGAGTAAATTATGATGACTACATTATTTCTCAATATCTAAACCATGGTTGAAGGTTACGTAGCAATTACTTTTGATCTCATTAAGAATAATTAGTAATTACCAAGTACTCCAAGGGAAATGTGATTACTATGAAGTTACCTGGTATTTCCCCAAGGGAACTCTTGTCTAGTTACAGAATATATATGCTCCATTACTTAAAGCAGCACATAAAATACCACTTTATTTATACAGTACAAGCAAAACAGGCCTGTTAAAAATGTTTAATGAAATATTTGGCAAAGACAAAAGCTTTGGAGTGACTATACTACAGAATGTTTACAAGCCCTTTTAAATCAGCTACTCTCATCTGCCACCTAACATGTCTTATTTTTTAAGGTAAAGCAGTAGAAGCATTAAAACAAAATTAAAACCATGCCAATCTTCCTCCCCTTTTTCTGATCCACTGCTCGCAGAATAAAGTAAGATTTGGAAGACACCTGCTTCTAACTAGAAAATGCTGGAGAGAAACGTGGGATAAGATCACCCTAGCCAGCTGACCATAGCATTAGTGTGAAAGGATACTGATCTACCTGCCTGACTTTGCCAATAGCCTTCGGAAAGACAAGCAGATGTTTAAGTCTCAAAAGAAACAAAGAGAAAAAGCTGTAAGCTGGTATTTCACCCTGATGGATTTGGCAAGAACCTCTGTTGCTGTAAAAAAGACACCTGATATAGAAACAGAATGCACCATTTTTTATTTTAAAATGTATTGATAAAGATTAGAAAGGAAATATTTGATATTGGCAACTGGCTATGTGTGGGACAGTGTAAATGTTTATACTGAAACAAAGAATTATTTGTGGATTTTTTTGATCACAGAGTTGAGTGGCTTATAAGATTTTTTGTTCTGAATTGAGTGTTGGAAAATTATTCTAGTTTCTGAGTTTAAAAGTCCCAAAATTTCATTTCTTTACATTTTGGAATCCAGTAAATGGAACTACAAAAAGCATCAGTAAAATTGCCACATATTAGGTTGGTGCAACAACCCATTTTGAGGAAAACCCATTTTGTCAGAATTGGTCCAATTAGCCCTAGAAGGAAATCGTCCTTCAGAAATATGGAAGAAACTGCTTTTCACTTTGAGTTACTGTTTACCAATGAACCACAGCTGAGCAAATCAGAATTATTTTCTCCCTCTTTCTCACATTTTCTGATGGACTCAAAATAGAATTGTAAGTGAGTACTTTTACCATGTAGAGTGAGAAAGATGCCTTTGCTATTATGGCAGGGCCAAGAAATCTCTGCTGAGGCTTAGGGCACTCCTATATGAAGCAGTGTGATACTGTAATGATAGATGAATGCCAAATCAGCTGACAGACCCACATAAGGCCTGACAACCACATTTGTTCCAAATTCCAGAATAACTAGTTTATTATCAGTAGTGCTTATATTGAGAAATTATTCCCTCTCCTTCAATGTGAACATGATTTGATAACCTTTCTTCTTATTTAATATTAATTCTTGAGTTGGACTAGTCTTATTATTTCAGTAGTTGCTATTTAATTGTATTTCACTTCAGCCTTTATCCTTTGTACAGCCCAGTTTTGTAAGTAATTATCTATTTTTCTATTTTTTCACATTGCAATATATTAATTTGGCACTTTGAGAAACACTTTTTTAAATCATTAGGATAATTTTTCTTTCCACATTAATGGTACCAATTTCTAAACATGTAGAAGTTCCATTTATTGCATTATCCATTGTCATGACTATATTATGTTTAAAGCAGAGCACATATCGCCTCTGAAAAAGTACAGGGTTTTTAGGACTGCATGGATTCACTTCTGAACATGTTGAAACTCAGAACATATTTGAAACTGAGAATATATTTGTGTGTCTTTTAGAATATGCATGTGAATGCAGTCATCTAGGTGTTAGCTGGCTCCCAGTCACAGTTGTGGACTGTATAGATTACATTCCCTTTAAGAAATTTGTTTTTGCTCTCATTACATTTTTCTGGTGATTTATCTGCAAGCAGGTTTAAGTCTACAGTGGAGTTTCACTTGCCATTTCCTTCTGCCTTGGACCATAACCCCATGTTAAAATAGGCCTACTGTCCTCCAAATGTTCAAGGACAAATGTGCGGGATTTTCTGTACTTATCATCCTACTGTGTAGTTCTTCATCAAATGACTCTCTCTAATCAAATTAGATTACCTCCAGCATGTTATCCTTGTCTGCTTTCTGTTCTATCCTTGAAAAAGTACAGGTGGGCTTGTCAGGCAAAGATTTACTCTTTATAAAACCAGCCTGAGTGTTTTTGTCCATCTTAGATTTTTCTTGGTACTGTGTGATCTCAGAATTTGTCTTCTTTTTGAGGTCCATTGTCTTACCATTCTTTTTTCCTTCAGCTCAATACTGACAAGGCTATGTTAGTCACTGTTTAGAGAATTACTTGGTTGCACTCAGCCAGGAATGCTACTCAGTATTTCCTTTCAGCTCCAAAGGAAGAGGCTTTTTGAACTTAGGACCTTGGTTGGGTTCATCGATCAAGTACCACGGGGATAGTTTTACAGTTGCATTCTCGCACTAAGGGGCTAAAGTCATTTTACCAAAGGTACTTAGCACTTCACACAATGGGTCTTCATTATGCTTGACATCTCTGTATTTACTCACCAGTTTAGGACATTGGCATGTTCCTGGGGTCCAAGGGCTCTGCTCACATTAGGAGCTGGTGTGATGCAGTAGATCAGACCACTCCAAAAAAGTGGACCATGGTAGATATCCCTTCCTGCAAACAGCTTTCCCCTTTGTGCTGTCATGAGAGATATATTTTCACATTTAAAAGCCATAAAAGACTATTTTGGGGGGATAATCTCCTAGAATAACCTACTCAGTGACTATTGCTGAGTAGTTTGGCATTAAAGGGAGCTATTCTGCCTTATTATATAAAGTTACAGTTACTCAGAGCATGAAAGCATGCGGATTGCTTTTAGCTGGTGAGTTGTGTGGTTCAAATCAATGGAGTTATTTGGTCCTTAAAGTTATCCAAATGTTCAAGAGCTTTGCTGACTCCCAGCCTATGTAACTGTGCATCTTAACACGGAATTCAAATCAGGGCTCAGTTTCATGCCTCATAAATCACAACAACTACATTTATAAATACAGTTTACTGAGCTGCTCTTTAATATAATGGTCTTATGTATTAATCTTCTGAAGCATTCATGTGTTTGTTTCTTTTTGTGGTACAATTACTATTCAGTTTTTTTTTGCCTGCATTAGTGCATTGCTGAGAGGGAGAGGTTGTATTTCCTTAAGTACCACATATTTAACAGCAGCGATACTTTTTGAAGACAGAGAAAAATAGCTTTGTATGATACATCCCAGAAAGTGAAAAAACCCGATATGCATTAGATACAATGCATTCAGAATTCTGAAACATATACGCAGTCACTTAGCTGGATTGCAGGCTTATTTGGCAGAGAATGAAACCCTACAGGCTTCCAGAATTAAGTCCTACCCAGTAGATGGCATCCATACACCAACGCTTGAGCCTATGCTCAATGTACGGTGCTGTGAAGATTTTTGCAATGTTTTATTTATGAAAGAAAATTAACTTTGAATCTTTGTGTTTTGCTTCAGGCAATATAAGCAGTAAACATGATTTTCACACCAATAGGTAACAAATAGTTTTCTTAACAAATTAGATGAGCCCAATGTCTGCTTTCAGATTACTTTAGAGTGATGTGTGTATAATACATTTCTCTTACATGCAAAATCTTTTTGTTTTACACAGGATAGAGTGAAAATGACTGGAGATGTACTGTGAAGCATGAATTATCTTTTGGACAACAGACATTTCAGTTTTTAAGACCTGTTTTTAATACTTGTATAAAACATTCAACTTTTTTGGTTGCTTAGTGTTTCATAGAGGTGTTTTTGCTTTCATATAACAGCTTCCTTGATATTATCACCATAAATTTTACAGATGTTTCTTAATTGCAGCTCACAAGAAATACCCTTATGAGGCATTGCCAATCTGTAGTGATATATCTATACTCATTTTATAATGGACAAACAAGGTATTGAAAGAAAAGTGGCTTAGTATATCAGTGCCAGAGTAAGGAATGAAGCCCAGGATAAGTGATTTCTGCTTCCCTGCCCTGTTCATTAGAGACATTCCTCACAACTATCCACACCTGCCCTTACCCGTCTGACAGCACTGCAGCACAGCAAGTATAATTGCACTCATCTTGATAGATCTGAAGTTTCTTGTGGTCTCTTGTATATGGAAATGCAGAGTGGAGCAGGTTGGTGAGGATGCTCTGTGGATCCTTTGGGACTGGATAGCTTTTATATTGTGTTACGTGATTAAGGATGGTTGGATTCCAGTCCTGCATTTCTGACTTAACTGGAGAGACATTGTGGTTGCATTTACCCAGGGTTTGAACGGAACTGAATACAAATGATCAAAACCTTGTGACCATTTGATTGCCTTTCCAATTTTTTTTTTGTTAAATATCACTTTTTTGAATTTTCCATGGAAATTTTTTAAAAGCTCATGCTTGTTTAGGAATAATGCTGTTCTATTCCTGAATCTGTCTCCAGGGTAGTTTTGAAAAACTTTATTCCTTTGTACCATCCTGCTTGGACATATAATCCAAATCCCATTCTGTTGGCAGTGCTCTGGAAGAGTTCTGATGACAAAAAACTTGGATGGGTTAAATTGCCTACTGAGGCACTGGCCTCTCTCTTCTGGCAATAGAGAAATCCTTCATTAGGTTTGCACCTGAATTTTTGACAGCTAAAATTAGGGGAAATTAAACTATCCTTAAGAGGTTCGTCTTCATATATTATTAAACAACAGGTTCTCTTAGATTGGGTGTTTTATCACACTCAATCTTTTATTTTCTTTCTGAATGAAAAATCTGTGGGCTGGTGTACAATTTCCTAAGATTTTCTTTCAGAGGGGTCAGCTGGCTTCAGGTCTCTGGACACTATGCTGGGAGCTTGGATGTTATCTCCAGAGACATGAGGGAATTAATGTTCTGTCTCGCTTGTTTTGTTTCCTTGGATACCATTATTTAACACTTATTCCTCCTTTAGTCTAAGGAAATTGGAAAACTCGATATTTGGTATAACTGGTAGTCAGGCAAGGTACAAAATTACTGTGTATCTCTTAATAATTGGGAAAATAGTGAGTTTTTTCACCTTCAATTTAACTCTATCATTCTATATGTTCTGTACACTGTCTTTAAGGCAAGATTCCTAACACGAAATATTTTTAAGCATCAAGATTAGAACAGCTTCTCTTCTTGGTAAGATTGAAAGGAACTTTCTAGTAATTCTATTCTATGGCTGTTTCTTTGTGAAAAGTTAAAGGTCTTACACAAAAGATTACTATTGAGTTTGCAACAAATTAAGCCTCCTTAAGAAATATTATGCTTGAGACCTTGACTTAATGAAATTCTTTAACAATGCACATTGGTTGGCACCAGTGCTGCTGCTATTACATTCAAACAGATATGTTTCAAAAAATTCTCTACTTTTTCAAGTAAAATTTCCCTGTGATTAAGTGGTGCCTGAAGGTGAATTTTCTTTCTAAAGTTTGAACAAAAACTGAAATAATTTGTGACTTATATCCCCAAAATGAGATTTTTCCCTACAGAAAAACTATTGCAATATTATTTTGCTCTTTATGAGTAAAAAATGGATAAAGTTGGAGATCTGAAGCTTACTTTAACTGCCTACTGAACTAACCTCTGATGAGGAGTGGTTTGGTGACTAGTTAAGAACTGGCATGAAGAAAGGTAACCATGGCATTTTTAAAATAATAACAGATTTAGAATATGTGTTGAATGTCCAAATTTCAGTTTTGATCACTGTTGGCATCACTGTTGGTAGTGACTGCACCTTGACCAATAAACTTATTAATATTTTATAAATATCCGAAGAGCGGGTGTCAGGAGGATGTGACTGGGCTCTTCTCAGTGGAGCCCGACGACAGGACAAGGGGCAACGGGCACAAGCTGGAACACAGGAAGTTCCACTGAAATCTGAGGAAAAACCCCTTTGCTGTGCGGGTGCCAGAGCAGCGGCCCAGGCTGCCCAGAGAGGCTGTGGAGTCTCCTTCCCTGGCGCCATTCCCACCCCGCCTGGACGCGGTCCTGTGCCCCCTGCTCTGGGTGTGCTGCTCACGCAGGGGGGTTGGACGAGGGGATCTCTGGAGGTCCCTTCCAACCCCTACCGTTCTGTGATTCTGCGATTCTGTGATTCCTAAATTATTAGCTGTAAATGACAGATTAACCAGGGATCAGACACAGAGCTCTGACTGAGCAAAGGATTACAAACTTCATCCTGACTCATGAAGCTCTTTCAAACAATAGAGACCCTGAGCAGTTAAAATTTAGAACTGAGCATTCCTTATCTGAGGAGGTGAATTTTGCCTCCTGAGGGCTGAATCATGGACTTCTAGGGCTAACCACTTGATTGTGAATTATTGAGAGCTGGGAGAATCCCCTCTGAATTTGAGACAGAAGGTTTGTCAGATATCCAGAGTCTGAACACATGCTCTATTGCCAAATACACTGAATTAAGCCAGGTGCAAAGATTCGCTGCTAAACATGTAGATAAGACACCTACTTAAAGGAAAGTTAGGGCTTTTTTACTTGAACATTATTTGTTTGGAATATAATTACTTCTAGAATTGTTGACTTTTACATGTCACGAATAGGGTGCCATCAAGTTGTCTGTGTTCCAAAATTAGGTTCTGCAGAAAGAAAGTCTAAAGGAACTGTAAAACAGTAGAATAATAATAGGTACAGCTCCCACTTGTTAACTTTGGAAGGGAATATTATTTTTAATGTCATTATCTCGCTGTGTTAGAAGCAAATGACAAAACCCATGTTACTGAAGGAAAACAAGCCTGACATTGAGTATGAATGGTCTTCCACCTAGCTCTGTGCAGATCTTGACACCTCCATATTTCTGTGGAACTTTGTGAGGATTTCCACGGTTGAGGTGCAAGGGCTAGAGGGAAGAATCTTCCTAAGACCCAGGGGAGGGAAGAATCAGTAAAGCAATGAGCAGAAATGGTCCTGAAAACATTTCATTTGGAGTGTCAGTCCACTTTTGACAATGCAGTGACAAATTTAAAGTGGTGCTGACAGTCCTTTTCAAACAAGTGCAGACTAATAGTACTGTTACCATACAACCTCACTGCCTTGGGAGAGTTTGTGCAACAATTTTGCAGCTATCCATACAAATGACTGAGCGTGAAAGCTTCATTAGACTCTCCTACATTCTAAGCACAGGAAATTTGACCATGTTTCTTTTCCAGTAAAGGCAATGTTCATGCCCCAGTTTTAACTGGTGGAAAGTAGAAGGTAAGAAGAAAGAATAAAATGAGTAAATTAAAACATACCTGGTGGATCAACATGGGGACATTAATTTTTGGTCTATATGTTAATTGTTGTGATGTGTGTGACACTCACAGTAGTAAATGTACTTGCTGCCATGGTCTCCTGGGGGCTCTGGGTTACAGCCTGGCTCTCTGGTGTCCCACTTAGTGTTGCTACTCCCCAAAAAGAGCTATTTCAACAGTTAGCTGGGTCTGGCATGTGGGCTAATGGAATAGGTGAACTGTGCTGTAGATATATGTGAAGTATAGACCTAGCCATGGTGGACATCTGGTGGTCTGCTTATTAGTGAGCATTACTTTTGTATCACTGCAAAAAAACTATTTTAACATAAAAATCTGCAGGTAAAAATATAATGACAGCAGAATTTCAGTGTGAGCCATTAAAATGCACCTGAAGATGACCATCCTGCTGTTGCTTTGAATTGCTTCCTGCAGCTTGCTGTGGACTGTTAGTCAAAAAGAAAACACCAAGAAGCAAGTCTGAATTAGTCCCTGGACAATACAAATGCAACTATACTTGAGTTCATATGTACTGATTTCACACTGCATTGCCTGAGGATATACTGAGTGCTAGCACGAGTCAATGCTCATCCTGACTCTGGTTAAAGTTGTGTCTTATTCCTACAGTCATAAAATTCACTAAGTGAAAGGTCAGGCATTTTATTTGGGAAAATACATGAAGTGATTTTCCCCAATGGGAATTTGTACCAATATGCAAGTAGTCCTTCCTAAGAGACTTTGAATGTGATGAAAAATAACATCACAGCCCTGTTTTTGTGTTTTTAACGCTTGGAGAAGCATTGCCTGATAAACTGTTGCTGAGGATGCAGCATGGCTGTCACTGTGCATGAGGTAATATTTATCCAAATCTGCTTGCTTTCTTCACTCTAACCAGGAACATCGGTTTCTTAACCAAAGTGAAGGTACATTTTATTGAATGTTTTATTTTTGAAGATTATTCAAGCAAGTTTATTACAGAATAGCAAACTCACAGGGAACCAAGGGTGTTTTGCTTAAAAAAAAAAGAAACCCAGTAAAGCTTTCTGCAATCCAAACCACTGCTTGGGTACTTTCTGAAGCCTTATAGCAAGTCTGGGATCTGGCATCAAGACAGATCTCAGTTAACACAGAACTAATTTTAATATGAACCACTTTTCTTCACCCTTGGCTCACTTCTTCCTCTCCTTCCCCTGTAAGCTTTAGTGACTTGAAGACCAACTAGAACTGCCTTGCTACAGTTGCCTGGATGTGCTAGCAATGTCCTGGGTTTTCATCTAGCTGCCAGGAGAATTCGTACTGACTGCAAGAATATTGGGGCATCAGCTCATAGCATCTTCAATATGAATTCATGCTTTTCATAAGTTTGCAAAAACTAGCAGAGACAAAAAAATTATTTTTGTCTATTTTTATATGATTTTCTTGAAATGTTTTCATTTAAAAGGATGCAGACTGGTAGCATTCAGTCTTTCCTTCATTATGGAAAATAAGAGATGTTTTTTGTCACTAACTTAAACGCTTATTTTGGAACATTTCTCTCACTAAAATTTCAGGAAGACCTGGCCAATGCAGAGACACTGTCTGGACAGAAAGGTCATTTAATGAGTTCTTTGAGAGTACTCTATGTTCTCTGGCTCCAGCCTATGTTGATCTGAGAGCTGACTCTCTTCTTATTACAGCTGGTGAGGCTAATGCACTATTCCTTTGAAAATCTTCCCATTTCTTGTATATATGTACAGACGCTTTTATGCACATACCTAACTGAAGTGCCAGGTTTGCAGCATGAACAGAATTGAATTTGAAATAATTCCTGGTACAATCACAATTCAAAATGAATGTTATTCAAAATGAATAACACTGCACAATGTTATTTGAATAGTAATGGCTCCCACAGAGGCAGTAGTTTTGGAACTATATTATTAGCAGAAAAGCTTGAATTACTACTGATACCTACATATTTCCAATATACTTAAAAATATTGCTGTTTCACTATTTTTTACCCTGTTTAAAGGATAATTGAGATGTCCATGAATTGTGAAGCAGTCTTCTGGGCAGGGTTTTAATTAAGTGGATTCTGTGGAAGTGAATTTGATGTTAATAAAGCAACTGCAGATTTTTTTGGTTTAATGTAAATGTTTTATGTATGTGCCCTATGGGGAAATAAAGAGAAAAAAAAGTACAAGCTGTATAAATATAGTAGTATAAGAAACAAAAATTACCTCAAGTCTACCTCCACATTGGAAAAGAAACCTGATTATTTGAAAATATTATACTATGACCTGCCTGAGTTTTCAGGTGAAGAATTTGCAATAATTTTACCAAGTCAGTTATGCATACCATCCCCAGGACGGGATATGTGGGCTTAGTCCCTGCAGACCTGTATGAGAAAAGGGTGTATCACCTGAAGTTTAAAAACAGATCCCATACATACAGATAACTCTGGTGGTGAGTTGCTCAAAGTCTCACAGGAAGTCTCAAGTGAGCCCAAGTAGACAACTGAAACCTGGAGAGCTCTAATTCAGTGCATTAATACGAGAGAAATTTCTGTTGTTTACTTCACCCATAAGAAAATGACAGAAAAAATGCCACCTCTCCATGAAGCTTTTAAGCAATATTTCCCATAACAATATGCTGTGCCGTTGCCTGTTGTTAAGCTTTGGGTCAACCTGTGTCAATATTACCAGTCCTGCTGATGAAGGTGTTGTTGAATTTTTGTGTTACTCTTCAGGTGCTGTTCTCTGAGAAATTCATGGGATTGGTTGTTTTTCCTTATTCTAATTATTTCACCTCTTTAAGGAACAATAACCTCTCAATTTAAAATTTTCATCACGTATGCCTGATTTTCAGCTCTTCTGTGGTGCAGATGAAGTTTAAAACTTCACAGCCGTATCTATGTGTAGGGTTGGCTCAAAACCTCTCAGTAAAATGGACAATTTCAGTGGCAGTGACAGACCCTCCTTTTCCAGATACTTTGAGTAAGAGTCATACTCCAATATCAGGTGGCTGTTGCCTTGATCCCTTGCATGGCCACCTTGGGTTTGTGCCTGTTTCCACCCTTGCTGACCCAGGGAAGAAAAGCAAATCTCTGGAGTCCTTCATTTCTTTCCTGTGGCTGGGGTGACCTGTTGCCTGCACTGCCACAGTGGCTGAGGCAGAAGGAAAAAAATTCTGAGAATGGAGCCAGGCTACCCGCTGAAGTATCTTGGGAGCTTGCTTACTCCTAGTGACATAAGCCACCAAGTTGAGAATGGATCCTGGGAGAAGAGCACAGGACAGATGTTGCTGACCCCGTCAGTCTGCTGTTGTGGGGACCTTCTGGCACTCCTATGCCAGGAGTGCCTGCTTCACGGTCCATCTGGTGTGAAGCCAAGACTCTTCTCAAGTCTTTGCATCCACTTCCCTTGGATATTAGTTTAGACATGGTTGTAGGCTGGTCTCCGATGCTTTCTGGAAGAGGAAGAGCCAGGCACATTCAGCCTTTTAGTCCTTACTTTGAGAGCTGTTCTTAATTTTTTAAGATGTAAACATATGCAAGTTGATTTAGTTCCCCTGCATGACCATCTTTCCTTGGAAGTAACTATTATCTCTATTTCTATCCATGCTTTCCAAAAAAAAGTCTGTTGGCTTGCTTTCCAGATCAGGCACCCTGGCAAAAGAAGTTATTTGCTATCCGGGAGCAGCCACCAACACTGCAGGCTGGAGGCCTCACGTTCAAAGGATGCTTATTAACAATTTAACAATCTATCTACATATAGTGACAAGTTTTATAGCTATGTATGGAAAATGCCTGAATGATTTCTGCGTGGTGAAAGCAGATCACATCTGCTTTGAAACAGGAACTTTGTTTCCTTGCAGAAGCTTGTTGGGGGAGTGAGAGAGGGCATGCAGGACTCTCTAAAGCTGCCCATCAACAGACTTTGGCATCCTAAGGGGAGAAAGGAGGAAAGGTTGTACTTCAAAACTCCAGATATTTTTCA
Source organism: Anhinga rufa (assembly GCA_013400875.1). Classification (NCBI taxonomy): domain Eukaryota; kingdom Metazoa; phylum Chordata; class Aves; order Suliformes; family Anhingidae; genus Anhinga; species Anhinga rufa. The sequence continues at coordinate 4,585 of VZTV01033430.1, read as the reverse complement.
AGGGTTTCTGTAATTCTGCAATTGGACCGTTATGGCTTGCTGTTATTTTTAAATTCTGGTAGCACCCATGGGCTCAAACCTGGATCAAAGCAATAGGCAAAGCCAGACACACCCTGATTAACAGGGATAACATGGGGAGAAGGTGGAATCTCCAATAACTTTTGTCAAAAACAGCATCTGGGATAAATTAGTTCATTTTGGCTCTGCCCGTAGTCACTGAAAATATGTTGAAGGTGATTCGTCCCATCCTAGGAGAAATATCTACTGTGGATGAGCTACCCACTCTCATTGACTATAGATGAAAATAGCATAGACTGGCTGCTAAACAGTTAAAGACTGAAAATAAGTAAAATATAGTCCAGCCATAATTCTAACTAAGGGGAATTTTGGGTCTTCATTAAATCTAGTTTGTAAAATAGTAGTACTGTGGGAATTTATTGACCTCACACATATGAGAGGTCTCACACTCTTCTTTGCAGAGAAGGACTTGGGGATACTGGTGGATGAAAAGCTGGACATGACCCAGCAATGTGCACTTGTAGCCCAGAAAGCCAACTGTCTCCTGGGCTGCATCAAAAGCAGCGTGGGCTGCAGGGCGAGGGAGGGGATTCTGCCCCTCTGCTCTGCTCTGGTGAGACACCACCTGCAGTGCTGCGTCCAGCTCTGGAGCCCCCAGCACAGAAAGGACATGGACCTGCTGGAGCGGGTCCAGAGGAGGGCCACGAAGATGCTCAGGGGGCTGGAGCACCTCTCCTATGGAGACAGACTGAGAGATCTGGGGTTGTTCAGCCTGGAGAAGAGAAGGCTGCGGGGGACCTTATTGTGGCCTTCCAGTACTTAAAGCAGGACTACAGGAAGGATGGGGGCAACCTCATTAGCAATGCCCATTGTGACAGGACAAGGGGTAATGGTTTTAAACTAAAGGAGGGTAGATTCAGACTGGATATAAGGAAGAAATGTTTTACACTGAGGGTGGTGAGACACTGGCCCAGGTTGCCCAGAGAGGTGGTCGATGCCCCATCCCTGGACACATTCCAGGTCAGATTGGACGGGGCTCTGAGCAACCTGGTCTAGTTGGGGATGTCCCTGCTCACTGCAGGGGGGTTGGCCTAGACGGCCTCTAAATGTCCCTTCCAATCCAAACCATTCTATGATTCTATGAAGACAATATTTTTCCTGTATATGACAAATTGTTTGCCTAAGATAGATTTTTATTTACATACCCACTAAGATGCAAGTTAGCCTTTAAGTAATTGTTTCTATTATGCAGGCTGACTGTTCAAACTGATATTGCCAGAAGTCTGATTTCTTTTGTCCAAAAAGAACACTCCCTTTGGATACATGCAGAGACCACCAGGGAAGCATTAGGACTTCAATGATGAGGAAAATCCAAGAGTGTAATAAAAAGAGGTTTAAATAAGATAGCATGCAAAGCAAATGACATGCTTCCATTTCTAAGCAAGGTATCTTTAAGCTGTGAATAATTTGTAACGGAATTACTGATACAGGCAGGAGCATTTTATTCCCATCCTTTGATTTCAAAGTATTGCAAGTCAGAATTGATGAAGACTTCTCTGAAATAAAGAGAAGAACTAAGTTCAGAGCTGCTGTCTGTGAAGGTCAGAGGTAGAAGTGGACTGTGCTAGGAATCTGCAAGTGATTGCTTTGTAATTTAAGAAAGGTAGTGCAAAGTCTTTTAACCTGAATCCACAAGTAAAAGTGATTAGAACTAAGATAATTACAAAAACTACAGACAATTGCCCTTCAAAAAAAGGAACAAAAAAGAAAAAAAAAACAGACTCGTCAATTGTGTTCTTGTGAGGAAAGACAAACCACAGTGTGTGCATCAGCTTGGTAGATGAGCAACAAGCATTAACACACACAAGTCTGTGTTCAGAGAGGGTGTGGAGAAGACAGAGGCAAATTCTTAGAGATGCACAATGAAATTGCAAGAGGCAATGGACACAAACTGAAACATGAGAAATTCTGATTATATATCAGGATTTTTTTTACACCAAGAGCATCAATTAGTGGAACAGAGTGTCAGAGAACTTTTACAGTCTCTGTCCTTGGAGATACTCAAAAGTAAATTGGACAAGGCCCTGAGCAACCTTCCCTAACTAGCCCTGTTTTGTGTAGAGGTTGGACTAGATGAACTCTGAAGGTCCTTTCCAACCTAAATTATTTGGGTGATTCTACAAAAAATGCATGAAAATTTACCAAAGATTTGGCTGATCTGCCTATGCTGAGTTTATCAAAATGCATTTATTGAAAAAATGTCAGATCCCTGAAAGAAAGACAGCTTACAGAAGGGCTCTGTTCTCGTCTATCTCGTGCTCTGTTTTTTTTTTTTTAAAGATTCTCAATTGCCTGAATATTCCCATCCTTGTTTTAAAATTCAAAACAGATTTTTGTTTCAGGAAAGTTCAAAATGAAAATGTTTGGAAATAATTTCAAACTTTCAAATAAAAGGTTTGGGTTAGGGCCATGCAAAGACTTTATCCGTTTGGCTTGGTCCATAGAAAAATTATGAGTCAACTCTTACCGAAAGGAAACCTGAAAAAAATCAATTTTTGAGGAAAGCTAAAATTTTCCATATGACCATAATTCCAGATTTCAGCAAATTATTTAGGTGTGTTTGTATTTTGGAAGAATGTTCTATTTTGTTCAGCTGGTCACTGAGCCAGAGAACCTATGTTTGTAGCAAGAACAGAGCAGAAGGAGGTAGAGAGAAAGCAGATAGAGGTCGAGAGGTTTGGAGACAGTCTTTCTTACTGACTTAGCTATCTGGGAACTAGTCTGGACTCAGCAAAGCTTTTTTTTTTTTTATGCTAGTTTTCCAATGCAGCAGGCCAGAAGAATGAGAAGGTGCCAGGAGATATCCTGTCCTTTGTGCAAGGTGTCAACATAGCTCTGAATCTGTAAACTGGTAATTAAACTCATTACGAGGTGGAAATACATCCAGTTTTTATCCCTGCTCTGGTGACTAGAAAAAAATCATGTAATGTTTTGTGCTGGAAACCAGTTAATATTTTCCTTCAAACACGTTGCTCAGTCTTAGGCTAGATCATATATATTGATTAGGAAGTTCTCCAGAGGCATGGCTTCCACTCTGGCAGAAAAAATTCCCGAACCTTCATCTGCAATACCTTGAATGAACAGGTCTTTGGTAGAAATGCAGGAGATAGGGAATATCTTGTCCTCATGGGAGGGTTTGCAAATCTAAGATTACCTTTTTCCAGCTTAAGACTACATCACAAAAGCCTTTGTTTTGTTTTGTTGTTTTTTTGTTTGTTTGTTTGTTTGTTGTTGTTGTTCGGCTGTTTTGGAAAGAAGCTATTTATTGGAGGCACCTTTTGCTGTGGCTTCAGTTGGTCTTGCTGGAAGTATTTTTGTATTATGAAGTGACAGAAGTAACTGGAGTTTTAACTCATCTCATTTTAACTCAGGGAAAGTGTCTAAATTATGGTGTCGAGATAAACTGTCATCTCCATGCCAAGAGAGCTTCAGGACTTATTGCCACTCACTAGCCAGAAGAAATCAATCACGCCCCATACTGCCAGTGCACACCTAGCTGCCATTTTGCGATGATTATCCCATAGTTAAATTGGTCATCAATTAAGAACTGCCAGAGTTTAAAAAAGTTAGGTATTATTATTCTGACTTAAAGAGCTAGTCACTGAAGGAGGTTATCACAGGATCATGGGATAACTAAGGTTAGAAGGGGACTCAGGAGGTCTCTAGCCCAACCTCCTGTTTGAAATGTCAGACCTGGTTGCTGAGGGCTTTATGTAGCTGGGTCTTGAAAACCACTGAGATCTGAAATCTCACAACCCTTCTGGGCCCTTGTTCCACTGCACAAGTGTCCTTGTGGTGCAAAAGTTTGTCTTTATATCCAAGTCTGAACATCTCTTGTGTCAATTTATGCCTGTAGTCTCTTGGTACCCCACCATGTACCACAGTGAAGAGTCTGACTCTCTCCTTGATGACTTCCCTGGAGGTACTGGGGGTCTGCAATTAGGTGACCCTAAAGCCATCTCCTCTCCAGGATGAACAAATCCTGCTCTCTCAGCCTCTCCTCATAGACTGAATGCCCCAGCCCCTGACCATCTTGGTGACCCTCTCCTGAACTTGCTCTTGTTTATCAACAACCAGAAAGGTACCAGAAAGCCCTGCCAACTGGAGAGGTAACAGAAGGACATCAGTAGTACTAGAGCCTCAAGCAAGACAGGGAGTTCAGGGAACAGGGAAAAATATCTGACTGTCTAATCGAAATTGTGTGGCCCCTAATTTGGCCAGCATTAGGGATCTAAGGAATCCCACCTCTTCAGTGAACAGAGAAGCTAACCAAGGAACTAGATCCAATATTAGGGAACAAGTATCCAGAGGCCAGGTATAAAAAATGGGGAATGGAAAGAATTTGTAGGAGGTAAGGGAGAATCATAGAATCATAGAATCATTTAGACCTTTAAGATCATTGAGTCCAATCATAAACCTAACACTACCCAGTCCACCACTAAACCATGTTCCTAAGCATCACACCTACACATCTTTTAAATAGTTCCAGAGATGGTGACTCAATCAC
>VZTV01033423.1:0-13383 GCA_013400875.1 Anhinga rufa | reverse complement strand
CGCGTTAAGGCGGGACGGCCCCGTCCCGGGCGGGGGCGAGGGTCAGGGCGCGGGGCTGGGCTACGGGGCCCTCTTCGGTAGCGGGGGAGGGCTGCGGGGCAGGATGCCGCGGCCCCGGGGTGCGGGCGGGGACGGGACAGCCGGTGCCCGGGTCCTGCTCCCGGCCGGGCTGGGGGCGCCAGCGGGGAGGTGCCGGGGCGGCAGCCGGGGAGCCCGGCGGTGCGCTCTGGCGGGGGCTCGCGGTGTGGGGAGGGGAGTGGGGCCTCCTGCCCCGGCGGGGAGAGGAGGCAGAGCTGGGACGCTGCTTTGGGGCGGGGTGAGGCCGTGGGCTCTTGGGTTACTTGCAGTAGGGGGACGCAAAATGCCTGGGTTCATTTCCAGCATCTTTGCTGAATCATTGTGATCCTGAGGAGTTCTGCCACCATGAGCTCTCTGGCTCCTCTGTGATGGAAACCTGCACTTCCCGGCTCCTGCTGCAGGCCTGGGTCCCTCCCTGGCCGGGGCTCGTAGGAAGGATGTCTGCCGCTGTCTCGCTGTTGCTCCTTGGTCCATGCACGTGCCAAGCCCTCTTAGTGTGTGCTGGGAGGCTCAGTGTTTCTGACACCTGCCTTCCTTCAAAACTGGTTGGAGACACGTTTGCAGGCACAGACAACTACCAGTTAGTGTCACAGAAGCAACATACACGGGGAAAACCCAACTGTTGTCTTGGGTGCTGAAAGCCTGGGTGCCGGGGTTCCACCAGCAGCACAGGGCTAGATACAAGTGTCTTCCTTCGGCTCTCGTGAGAGGAGGGCCACAGTAATATCGTGGTGTGGGCATTTCAAACAAGTAGCAGTTAAAATAAGAGTTTGGAACCTGGACTTAAACCAGGATGTTGTAGAGTTCCTCAGGGGAGGGAAGGAAACTTCAGGAGCTTGGAATTTATAGTGAAGCAATTAGACATAAAGGACTAAAAATGCTGAGTGGCTAGCGTGAGCATTTTTCTCTCCTGCCCGAGGTGAAGACTAAGTATTAGTAAAAAGCAACTAAAGAAAAGCAAGAACAAAGTTAATTTTTAATAAACCATATTAGTCATTATAAACTTGACATGTGTAGAAGGTGATGGATGCTTTCTTTAGTGAAACTGATCTGCTGAATTACCAGAAGATTTGGTAACCGGTTCTTTTAAGAGGTTGCCTCCTCCTTGCTCCCTTGGTTAGGGTGGCATGGTGCTGGATCCTCATGGATTTGCTCTGCAGGTTTATCATCATCATCTCGCTGTACAGTTGGGTAGAATACAGCCACCACTGGTGCTAGCTTAGTTTTGGTCAGTTCAGGCGAGTCACTGATAATGATTTACAATAAAAACTTGCCTTTCAAATGTTATGGCTGGCTGGGGAATAGAGAGGCCGTCCGTGTACAGGGTAGCTGTGCTGAGGACAGGATTTTCTTTTTCTGATCTTTGGAGATCTAAACGTGAGAGGCAGGGAGCTCACCAAGTGGTGAGTAGCTTGAAATGCCAAGTATATTTATGTGTGTAAGTAGAGTCTTTTTTGCTCTTTTTAATTTTTAAGTTGCCATTTGTAGAATTCCTGTCAACTCTGTATTGACCTAGAAATCTAAGGTAACTCTTGAGGTTAAACACTTTGTGTGGAGGTTAAACAGCTTGTGTTGCCATATTGATATCAAACTGTCCATTAAAGACTAGTGCCGCAAGTAAATCCTTTANGTGTGTGTGTTCACAGATGCAGACGGTCAGTTGACTCTCATTTGCTTTCTCTGAATTTCAGCTTGCAAAATGGTTGCACGTTAGCAGCTCTGTTCTGGGAGAAGCCCTGCTGAAGTTACTGGGACTACCTGTTGCAGTAGTGTTGCTGGTAAATAGCCTTGTAATCCTCTGAGTCATAATATATGAAATAAGAGTGAGAATTTTATAAAAGCAGGTATCCAGTTTGGTGTATTAAGTATAAAATGATGACTTGAGTGCTTTTCTTCAAAGGTAATTACTTCTCATTGTGCCTTGCTAGTTTTGGATGTGCTTGGTGCTGGGCTATGGCAGCAGCTGTGATGACCGTGTTAATGCTGGATATCTTCTCCCTGCTTGCAGAAGCAGCTTAACGAAAGCAAGACTGTGGTTTGACACAGTCAGTGCACTTCTGCTCTCGCCGAAGAATGACATCCTGTTTGGCTTAAATGGTGTCAGCAGTTTTTCTGGCTGAATTTCATCTTAAATGAGTGTTTCTTGGGTTATTAAAGGCAGGCTGTCTTGGGCTACGGCTGCATGTTGTCTGTTATCTGCTGTCTGGACGCGAGTAGCCACGTTAGCTAGGCTATTCCTGGGTGCAGTATGTTGTTATGTGACACAGGGACAAGAGCTGGCTCGAGGCTGCCCATCCCGGGGTATGGATGGAGTGAGTGTCTGCCCACCCCCACTGATGCATCACTGTATTTCATTCGGGAAGAAATTAAAGCATCGTTGAAAGGCTGTACATCATGAAGGGCGTACATCCCCACCCTGGATGTGATGTGGTTTGCTAGTCCTTATCTCAGTTCATACTTGAACAGAGCTATTTTTGCCTGTGAAGTTGTCTAGAAATTGAGCGCTGATAAGGAAAGTGGCAGGTAGCTGTGATCACTCTTGGGCCTTTTAGGATGCCCTCCCGGTACCATCCCTTCATGTTGCGTGTCACGCCCCAGCACTGGCTTTGCCGGGGGGGGGGTCCTGTGTGTGCCTAGTGATTCTGGGTCCTTACACAAAGGTCAGTGAGACTTCTTGATGCCACTTACATGTTGAGGGCTGGGTTTGTTTCAGGTAATTGCTCTCGTAAATTATTCACTCTCGTGTTACATAGCAGTGCTGTGATCAAAGATTAGTTCAGGCCCTCGTAAAGACAGGCGGTGTCATCAGTTTCTTTCCCTGATTAAAGTCATGATTCATCTGTAGGATGGGCTTTGATGCTGGCCAAAATAACATAGTATCTGTCCACCCGTTTAAATAACTCCGATGGACATCTGTCTTTGAAATATTCTGAATGTATAATTCCAGTTAATTTTATTAAGACTGCACATCTCTTCTGTCATGGTTACCAGTCAAGTTTCTGTCTGGCTGCATCATGCCACTTTCCGGGAAATGTTTTCCTTGAATATCAGAAACCTGTACCAGTCTCACCTACGGTTTTAATGCATCTGCGTGCTATGCTGGTGTTGTACTTGACCAGAATAACACCTGTAAGTGCTGGAATTTAAAAGGTCTGCGCTGTTGATAAAAGTTAATGAGCTGTACTTGAATGACAACTCTAAATAAAGAAAACCTAAATGAATTCACTTCTCAATTCTTGAGCAGTTAAAAAAAATAATTACAGAGGTTGGCAAAAGAGCTGGCATTCCAGGTTTATCTGCTGTTGGGGGGTGTGCTTTAAGGCATGCTCCATTTCTAATTTGTAAAAACAGGATCCTGGTATGACTAGTTCTGTATCTTAGTATTCCTCATTCTTCTGTTGTCTGACCTCATGATTTTCATATACTGATTTTGTTTTTTCTACTCTTTAATACATCTGAGATGCGGCTGAGGCTGTGCTCCTGCTGCTGGTCCCCGAAGGCCTGACGTGCTGGACGCTGTTGTGCCCAGGCTGTGGGTTCAGGTGGGGCAGTGGAGCCCAGAGAGGTGGGATGTGCTGCCTTGTTCTGTGGTGAATGAAACTGACCTTGTTTGCTAGGAATGAGAAGGGCAAGTAATCTTTCTGGTTGGGAATTAACTGTGAAGCTTCAGTTGTTTTGGAATGTAGGGCTCTGGCTTGGCTAAATCTTCGTGCTGCTTTTAGCTGGGTGACTGTGTGCTGAAGTTTGCTAGTATAGAGGATGGGAGCAGAAGTCTTGGTAACTGTGTGGTCTCTAAGATGTAAAAATAAACAAAGCTGAGAAGCTGTACCCTACTTAAAACAGACTGACCTAAATTTTCAGCAATTCTAGCAGAGAGGCAGGCTCTGGGTAGGGATAAAGGCTTCCTGACGACTGGCTTCCCTGTCCGTGCATCGCTTGACATGCTTGACAGGCCACCTTTGGAAAATCTCCACTGGTGTCTGGGGCCATTGCTTCCCCCACCTCGAGTTGCGCAACCCAGGCTGTGGATTTCCCTTGCTGGGCTCGTGTGGAGAGAGTCCCCTTGTTATGCAAGGCAGCAGTTCAGCATCTTCTGGGAAGTTACGGCATGAACCACTTCTCAAACTGCTTTTGTTGGAGCCTTGCTGAAAACATGTTTGATGTCCTCTGGCTTGTCCCTAAAGAGATTTCTTTTGAGAGTGTGTAGGTGTCTGTGAAGTCCATTCGTACTCTTTGCTTGTAGATCAATGTTCTTGCTATCTATTGCAGTTCTCCACTACTGAATTATTAATTCCGCAATCAGATTTTTTTTCTTCTTACTATTCATTGACTTTCATGCTTGACTTATTCTTCTGTGCAGTTTGAAACTGAAGCATGGGAATTTTGACTAATATCAGTGGATCAAATGTATGACCTCAATGGTGGCTGAATAAACTTTTTTTAACTGGGAAAAGGACATATGTCTTTCAAAGTACTCGTAGTTTCCCAGGTGAAAGGTAGTCCATTTGTGAACATACATTATCCTCAGAGGCACATTGCTTGTTATTTAACAAAACTGGGATGGTCAGACAGCTGGTAGAGTGATTACCCGTGCACTCCGGAGGCAGTCCTGTGGGTAGTGTGAAGGGAGAAGGAGGGAAAAGCTCGTTTGTAGATTCTCCTGCTAATGTGGCTTTGTAGCTGAATGCTCTCCTGGCAGAGAGCCTGCCTTTGATTAGAAAGCATTCCCCTCGGTTGTTCTTGTAGGTACTGATGGTCTGCCATGTTTTGTTCTGTTGTGTGTTTTTGTGTGTGCTTTTTCCTGCAGGGAGATAATAAGAGGTGAACTGCGTATCCTTTCGGCAGCCTTCTGTTAAACTTGGAATACCACAGCTCAAGCAATTGAACAGATGGATAATGGAGACTGGGGATATATGGTAAGTGTGCATTGTGCCATACCACTGGGCTTTCAAGACACTGCGGTAAGAATCCTTCCAGATCTGTCTTGTGTAGATCCAGAGCTTCAGTCACGTGAGAAGAAAAATGGTGTGCATCACGACAGCTTGCTTACATTCCCTGGAGTGCTTCACCTTGCATGCTATTTGTGGGGAGAGCTCAGATTCGTATTTCCTGGGTACAATCAGTGAGTGCTTAACTGACGCCTTAAGCTCACTGTTTTCGTTTCCCTAACACACAAAGGCTGAAAGTAGTTTGTGCTTCCTGCATATAATTTTAAGGACTTTGTAATTTTATTTATAAAGAGAAATACTTTTCCTTGTAAACCCTGTTTCAAAGTAGACAAATGCATCTTATTTTTCTCCTCTTTTCTTTCTCTAAACATTCTGCTGCCATGCATATGTCTCTCTTCTCTGGCTGGCCTCAGTCCTGGTTGTTAGGGTTGGTGGCCAGATGGGATTTATGTTCCTTTCTCTCTTGCTTCCTCATGCGCTATCTGGAAGCTGATGCAGACTGGTTTGTCTTCTGCCTCCTTCTCCTATGCAGCATGCTAATTTGCTAAGAAATATATATTTATTTTTTTTTAGAGTTAAAAGCTGAAAGTTCTTTTTTTTTGTTTGCTTGTTTTAATGGTGCCTCTTAACCAGTGCATGGATTATTTGATTGTGAGCTCTTGGTCCTGTGTCTAAACTTGCACTGTCATCTTCTTTTGAGGGAGAGAGAGAGGCTTAAGACTTGCTCAGCTGATTTTTTTTTTTTGTTGTTGTTGTTGTTCTAGAATGGGGAAACAGATGATGGGCCTTATTGAGACTAACTTGTTCTTCAGGAAATCTCTTTGTTCTCATTTCCCCATCTGTAGAATAGGAAAAAAAACTTGTTGCCCAAATGCAAAACTTACTTCTGTGACAGTAGCTCAGTTGTTAAGGTTTCTAAAACATTCTGGAAATGCGCGTTCTGAATGTTAAGTATTATCCTGTCTAGTTGCCAGTTGTGCCTTGTTGCTAGGTGGCTTGGATTTGCTCGGGTTTAAACACCACTTAAAGGCTTTGAATGGGAGAGGCGTGATTCTCTCCGGAGCCTGCAGTTTCCAGACAGTATTTGCCATGTGTGTCAGTGAGGTGACTGAATCTTCTTGTGGTGGCTTGATAAACTCTGCAATTTCTCTCTTTTTAGATGACTGATCCAGTCACGCTAAATGTGGGTGGACACATGTATACGACATCCCTCACAACTCTAACGAGATATCCTGACTCAATGCTTGGGGCCATGTTCAGGGGAGACTTCCCCACTGCCAGGGACTCTCAGGGCAATTACTTTATTGACAGAGATGGACCACTTTTCCGTTATGTTCTTAACTTTTTAAGGACCTCAGAGCTCACTTTGCCACTGGATTTCAAGGAGTTCGACCTACTTCGGAAGGAAGCAGACTTCTACCAGATTGAACCGCTAATTCAGTGTCTTAATGACCCCAAGCCGCTGTATCCTGTGGATACCTTTGAGGAGGTGGTGGAGCTGTCCAGCACCCGTAAGCTTTCCAAGTACTCCAACCCGGTGGCTGTAATCATCACGCAGCTCACTATCACGACGAAAGTCCATTCGTTACTGGAAGGCATTTCAAACCACTTCACAAAGTGGAATAAGCATATGATGGACACCAGGGACTGCCAGGTTTCCTTCACTTTTGGGCCATGCGATTACCACCAGGAAGTGTCGCTCAGAGTCCATCTGATGGAGTACATCACAAAGCAAGGCTTCACGATCAGGAATACCAGAGTTCATCACATGAGCGAGCGTGCCAATGAAAACACAGTGGAGCATAACTGGACTTTCTGTAGACTGGCACGGAAAACAGATGACTGATTCTGACTCCACAGGAGCCACTTCAGTGGTTAGCAACTTAACTGGACAGTAAACCCGAGAGAGTCTGGATTTTGACTAAAGCAGCAATGTGGGCTTTTTTTATACAACTATTTATTGTTTATCAGTAAGGACTGGAGGAGTTCCGTTCTCTAGCAGCTCTGTCCTTTTGTCCTGTTCAGAAAAAAACATGCATGTGCCTGTTCAGTCAAGACACCTTTTTTTGTTTGAAAGAGGGAGTCCGAAGAATTAGTACAATAGGGTATTTTGTGTCATTAACACAATTCTGATGCAACTTAAAGTGCTAAAATTACCTCTGTTTAAATGGTTTCTAATCTGTCTAATGCTACGATACTGGGAGCAAGAAACAAAACAGAATTTAAGATGCAGTTGGGGAAAAGCTGCTATCATGTAGACTAATTTAGTTTCTAAATCAATAAACAGTATTGTAATATTCTAGGAAAACAAATCCCACCCTTTAAAAGTACTTGATAAGTACAGTTTCTTACAGTTATGACAACTGTTTCTTTCTATGCATATAAATCAAGCAACCAAATATTATCTGTAGCCATGGAAATATGATTAGAAATATTTATATTGGATTCTAAATGCAAAACGTCCCTGTGGTAGAATTCATATTTTTAATGCCTGGTGCAATATTATTCCCAAATGTAATGCCTGCCAGCAAGAAGCTAATAAAAATGTGAAATACAGAATCCTATTTTGTGTGGTTTTGTTTTTTTGGTTTGGTTTTTTTTTTTGTCTCCTAGAACTCTAATACTTAAGAAAACAAAACCAACCAAACAAAAAATCCCACCCCAAACCTGTTTTTCCATTCTGCAGGGTAATTCAGGTGCTCTGGTAGGGCTCTGTTCTCCTTCATTACTGATGTACTTTGTTCCTTTTTGTCTTAATCGGTTCATTCAACTGTCACCATTATAGGAAAAAGCTTGTGTTTTGAAAACTGCATCATGACTAACAAAAGGATGGCAAGTATTTGTACTAAAGGGATAGGGGTGGAGGGAACACAGAGCCTAAACACTTGTAGCTGCTAAGTAGCATTGTGTGGTTTGTCAGCAATTTATCTAGTAGCCTTATATATATAATTGTAACTGTAGAGTCCTGTTTCTGATGATGTTCAAGTCAAGGCACTCAAGTTCTATGGTTTTACCCAATTTTGATTAGCTGTTCTGCTTATCTTGGGCACTTTGTCATAGTTATTAATAGAATTTCTGGTTATGCTCTAACTTGAATACTGTCACAAGTGTTTCTCACCACAACTGCTTTGCTGTCTGGGCTGTGCAAACCGCAGCTCTTTGGGGACGTAAGAGGGGGTCTGGATTTTTGTGGTAGCTGCTGGTTCTTGAAGGCAGGAGCTTTCCATCCCATCTCTCACTCAGGTGGCCTGTCTCAGGGGTGTATTTGTTGTACTTTGTCTCTCTCTTGTCATACATTGTAGGGGTTTGGACTTTTGTAACAAGAGGCAGTAAGAGCTTTATTCTCCCTATAAGGAGGAAAAGAAAAGCTGAACTGATGAAGCTCAGGAAAAGTGGTTTTTTCCTTCCTGTAACATGTGGTAAGAAATATCTGTGTTAACTGGCATTGAATTATAATCACAAGATGTACTTTGCAATGCTTAATTTACTAGCAAATTAATCACTGGCCTGGATCAGGCTGCCCTTTCCATAATTATGAAGTACAATAATTAGAGAAGCAGTATTCCAAATAATACACTTTACTGGAGCCCAGGATTTATAGAAAGACAGTATGAGCAGCTCTATTAGTGGGAAAGTAAATTCTGCAGACTGGAGTTGGCATCAGCTTCGTCTGAATCTTCATTAGCAATGAATACTCCACTGCTGAGCAAGTTAAGAGCTATTTTCATTGTCCAAACAGATGTACTTTCTAATATACTTCTTGATCTGAGAGAGCAAGTTGTTCCTAGAAACCAAGGACTATAATTTTACCTTCCTTGTGTTTTTCAGTAAAGTGTTTGTTTGTTTGTTTTTTGGTTTGGTTGGGTTTTTTTTGAAGGTACTGTTCAGTTAAAACACACTGAATATAATGTGGTTTTTTTTTCTTAATTGTCATATAGTGGATTTAGAAAAAGAATAAGAAAGCCAAATGGCATAGTTTTGATGCTATCAGGACACTTCAGGTTAGAAAACGTCAAACCCCAGGCTATTTCTGACTAGTTTGTCTCATAGCAGTGGGTACCACTCAGCATTGTTTGGCTTCTGTCTGATTAAATGCAAATGGCTGGCTAAGAATCTTGTTTCATACTTATTGCAACTGCGAGTAAGCAACTGATTATTAATTCTGATTAGTCATTACTGATGCTTCATAAATGTACTGCTGCACAAAGAACAGGAGGAAATCTGTGGCCTTCACTTAGATCGTGGCCTTCACATTTTTGATAGCATGTTGTGAAGAAGTGGCTTCAAATACTTCTCATAGGCTGGGCTTATCTGTTCAGAAAGAGAATGTGGTAGGGAATTAATGGTAATTAAGAAGAAGGAAAAGACTATAATATTTTCTTAAGAATGACCTCTGAAATATAGAAAGCTAGGCTTATCTAAAAAAACCCGAACAACCAGCTACTTCAGCTATGCAAGATCTCTTTCCCTATAGTATGTGCTGTCCTTCATAACCAGTATACAATACTCATTCCAAATAGAACAGCATACTATTTAACTTCAAAAAATACGCTTGAACTTGAATGTTTGCTGAAGGCAAATTTTGTGTTCAGCTGTAGAATTTCAAAAGGTTGCTGATTACCACAGTAAAAATCTCACTTAAAGCAAAATGAGTTTTCAAACAGAGCAATAGTGATTTGCATCGTGCAGAATTTTACATTACTCCACAATATGGATGAATTAAGAAGTGAAAGTAAAGAGCTAAAGACCATGAAGGATGAAATTGCCTTGTTTAGCATTTATACTTTCTGGTTAAACACATTATTAAAAAAAATTAAGTATTGCACTAGTAAAAGTACCAGTGAACGGAAAATACCCTGCAATTAGTGGCTCTTGCAGCCATCTAGTGTTGTTCTATAATATGTAAACGAACTTTTATTTGCGCTTATTTTGTAGAATGTTACCTCAGTGATATAAATTTAAAAACAAAAAACATTGGTGGCACACGACAGTCCAGCTCCTAGGTACAAGCTCTAGCACTCCAGGGGCTGTAGTTCATCGTCAGGTTAAATGTCTGAGCTAAGACTGTAGGTGGCATAATTGGAATATCACAGGTCATTGTTCAGACAGATACTAAGAATTAAAGGCTTTTATCCCACTTACTTTTATCTGTATTGCTTTTATTAAAAGAAAGGCAAACAATTTCTGCTCTGGCTAATGCAGAAGTTGCCTGGCTGTAGTCCAGCATCCATACCTGCTTGTTGGTCGGCGACTTCTGAGCCCACTCATAAAGCCGTTGGTAAACCTGTCCGTCGTAACTGCCAAGTGCAGAATTCAGGCTCTCATCTGTGAAGTCAAAAGCGTCCACTAGTGGAACAGCATCCTTCCTGAGGAGCAGATGAATGACATTCATATTACTGAAGCGGGTATTGCTTTGTAAAAGAGGAAAATAAGTCAAAGGTAAAATTGAAAGTCAGTGGTCCAGGTTCCTCAACCTAAAAAGCTTGTGCCAATTTTTCCCCGTGCCAATTTTTCCCCTTGCCTACACTGGGGAAAATCCTGCTTGTTTTAATTCCTCAGAGGCATGTTCTACAAACGCCCTGAGTTGTCTGTGCTGTTGAATGGGTATTTGCAGGGTCTTGTAATCACCTGGGGTCTGTCCCTAATTTAGGACTTGACGTCATGTCAGGTGTTTTCTCAGCAGACTGCCAGTTCTTGCTTTTGGTTTCTATAATTTGTTTTGGTTTGTTTTTCTTATGCTGTGAGTGTTTGGTTTACAAAATGGAATAAGGTTGTTGCTAGAGGGATGTGAAGTGCTTTGCTGATCTCCAGCTTTCATCTACTCTTAAGTATTTCTATTACCTCATCATGGGGTGTCAAGGTCTTCTACTCTCTTTGTGTCTGTAAGAACAAAGCAACCCTGAACTGCACCAAGGGCCCATCTAGCCCAGGGGCCAATCTGACAGCAGTCAGCAACAGATAGCGAGAGCATAAGGACAAGTATGTAATGACATCTTCTCCTAAGCAGGAGGTGGTTCCTTTTTCCTTGTCCTGGCTGTACTCCACACCTGAGGTACAGGGATGCAAAGCAGTTTGCTCAAACATTGACATTTGCATCTACCAGTTCCTTTTGGGGAAGGGCTACTGGGGGTTTGGGAAAGGCTGGGGTTTTGCTACAGACTGGGAAGTGTTTGTATCCTTTCTACTAACTGTAAATAACTGACTCTAATTACCCAGGTAAATGCCCACTCCATTCTTGAATCTTGTTAACAAGGCATGGGCTAACACAGTGAAGTTGTAATGAATTCCAGAGATGACAATGTGTTAGGCTTTTGAAAAGCTTATGTTAAGCTTATCACTTAATTTGAATTCTGCTATCAGTTCTGAAAATGCTTGCTGTTTGGCTTAGTCCTCTTCAGCTCTTGGTTATGGTGTATTCTTGTTTCTCTCCAGGTGGCTTAAGTAGAATTTTACATACGGTAGCAACTCACTTCTCTGCACCGTAAGTTAATCTGTTCTTAACAAAAGGCACTGAGTAGTGAAAGATGAACCCTTTGTCAAAAAGCCTTTGTGACTGTTGTGGTAAGTTAGAACCTTAGCATGTCTCAGAATTTGTGTAGTTAGTCATAAATGGTGTCGAGCAGATGCATCTGAACTAGCTGTAGGCAGGATTGTTTGGGTACCAGTTGCGACTCAGCCATAGCAACAGAGTAGGCTGTATTAGCTGCAGCTTAAGCAGATTTTGCAGTGTACGATCAGTTGCTGTGGCTGCCTCCTGCCAGTGCTGCTCTGACTACATATTTTCCTGCTTTCGCTCTACTGCAAATGGTAGAAAGTGTTCAGGATTTCTTGATTTATAGTTTAAGATTTTATGTTATAGAACTTCAGAGATTGCAGAGGAGCTGGACACTTAGGTCTGTTTTGCTGTGAAAATGAGCTCTGTGTAGATGTTTCAATCAATATCTAGTGCTGCCAGGCAATGAAAATAAAAACTGAACGAGGTAAATTGACTTTGGACATGTTGCCATAGGTACAGCAGCACCATTTTATGTCTGTCACAGGGACAAACTGAATAGCTGTGTATTTCCTCTCATGCTAGAGCAGCTCACCGAATGACAGCCAGGAGGTCCAGGTATGATGCTGTGATCATGTCCATTTGAGCTCCAGATATGTATCCGTCGTGCAAGAAGAACCCTGCATTCGTGAAGATCCCGTGTAATGCAAAGAGGTCACAAAGATGTTTCATAATCTTCTGGATGCCAGCCTTGGTATTGAGTTTTTCCACAGTTTCTGCAAAGTTTTTCACTGTGGTGTAGTGGCAGTGAGCCTGGAAAACAAATGCAATCAACAGTGAATGCACCTCAAAACACTTTTAGTAGGTCAAGAGACTCAAACGTTCTTGCAAAGAATATAAACCCTTTTCATTTCCCTGGCACTTTTCCAGTCTGTATTCTTTGTTTGCTGGTTGACCAGGCCTTTAGCATTCTGTCTTACAGCAACAGTAGAGGAGAGAATTGGGGGTGTAAACGGTCAACACTGTGGTATTTGTAAACTAGAAAACCACTTCAGAAATCATGGTAGTACTTATTCTAAATATTTCTGATGAATACCCCAAAGAGTTTTGTGTGATGGAAACACATCGGAATGTGCTTGTGTTAACCCCTAGCAAATGAATCTTGGGTTTATATCAACAGGAGAAAACTCTTTTGTTGAAGACCTCAAGCTCATGGTACATTGGGCTTAGTGTCTGTAGGGCTTCAGCTCTGAAAACATCTGTTGTCACAGAAGAACAATGAAACTTACCTTTCGCTTTTGTGGTTTTAAGTAATTGATAATTTCTGGGTCAGACAACAGTGGAGTGTCTAACTGCCAAGTCACAGAAATATTAGCTGAGGTCCAGAGCAAATGAAGCAGGCTGGCTCCACCTGTTTGTGGGGATGACTCTTGTTAAGCTGACATTACTGCGGGTGGTTGGTGGCGTTGGTATCTGCGTGGGTTCACTCCCCCACTGTACAGTTCTCCCAGCTGTGGCTGTAAGCACGGCACACCTGTACTGCAGTTCTTCCTGCCAGCATGGTCAAGCAGCGTGGAGGCCAGCATGGGCTGCAGAACCTGCCTGAGAAGCTGGGTGTCTACTCAAGCAATTAACCTGTGTGGAGTCTGCAGCAAAGCCATACCCCAGTGTCTGAGCCACTCAGCTGAAAGCTGGCAGGCATCAGTTCACGTAGGTGCTGTGCCAGTCATGTGGGTGAGTCTCCAGGGAAGGTGTGGAATATGAAGTAAATAAGGAAGTGCCCCAAGAAGGCAGCAGGCTGTCAAGGTTTTAAAGTTATGGGGGAAACTCAAGGGTTTCAGGTGAGGCTGCACCTCAAATATT